>BQNB010130881.1:0-18867 GCA_026074375.1 Tanacetum coccineum
GACATCAAATCATCAATTGCTTTGTAGCCCATATAGATGAAAGTTTAGAGGCCCATATTAATAAGCCCAAAAAATGGAAGAAATTAAAGTTGTTCTCATCTATAGTTTATATGGTTTTGGCAAAATAAAAATCGAACTGATCTGAAAATTGAATTCACATAAATATATATATATATATATATATATATATATATATATATATATATATTAAAAAAAATTAAAACCCTTTATAGTATAAATATAATATTTTCTATATTTGAGTTTTATTAGTGCTAAATATTTATATAAATAAATATTAATTAATTAATTAAAATTATGTAATTCGGGTTATTCGGTTTGATTTTCGTTTATTCGGTTCGGTTTAATCTAACTTGATTTTGGTTCAGTTCGTTTCTTGATTCTACCAAAAAGAAAAATTAATCGAATAAACCGAATAAACCGAATAACCCGATAACCAAACCGATTAACGCCCCTAATCCTTGGTCTAATACACACTTTAAGCAATTATTGTTTTGTTTTATCTTTTGAAAAAACTTAAGACACATGAGTTTATTTTGCTCTCTTTCATTTAATTTAAGTTAAGCATTGTTGGAGTAGTATTTCACCACGTAAGTGTAAAACACAAAGCACATGTCTATGATATCTACTTATCTAGACAAAAAAGCACCCCACAACTTTGACATTATCTTTCGCATTATTATTCGAAAGTCAACTATACTTAGTTATCATGCATAAAACCTTTTAGATATCATATTTTGGTCAATATTACGTACATTGATAGGTATTTGAAAGTATGTTGCGTATATCCAAAATAAAAAAAAATAAGTTGCGTACATCGGTTAATTTGAAAAAGTATGTTACATAAATTCAGCCTTCACCCTTATTATTATTATTATTATTATTATTATTATTATTATTATTATTATTATTATAAATCACTTTAAGAAACTTAAGAGATTTACAATAAATTAGAGGGGAGCCGAGATACTATCTGGGCCCCCACCCCTTTATCAATAACGGAAATGATCCTGTTAAATATGAATAGAAGCACGTGTCCCAATATCCTGAGCCATGGAGTATTTTCGAATCCGTTTCAGCATGGTAACCGCGTCTGCCTCTAATTCCCACAAATAAAAGAAAGAAAAGGGAAAAAAAACTCATATCCAATAGCCGCACACTTAGCATATAACCTTTTTGCACAAGGCATAAGGCCACGTGTCGGTCGTCTTATTGTGGGTTGATGGTCGCGTGTTAGTCGAGTAAAAAGAAAGGAGGATGTTGATTGTAGACATGATCGATTCATTTGCAAAGTAAAATAAGCAGTTTGGCCATTTATTAAAAAAAAACTTTTCTTTTACTGAGGCTAAAATGTCATATAAAAAAGCTGATTTGGCAAGAAAAATATAAGTGTCCGGTGTCCTTACTGAAGGTACTGCTTCGACCACGTCAAATACACTCGTTTTAAATATTTTATAGTCGTATATAATCATCACATAGCTTACACGCCTTGACAATTCATAGCTAAGTTTACAAGACTATCCAATAAATGGGTCCCCTTACAACTCCTTTTCACCTTCCAATAATTCATTCTCATCCTAAAACTATTATTTTAGAATAGTCATGAAATGATTTTTTTTTCAATAATAAAAGTAGATTTTAGTGAGCAGATATAATATATGATTTGATGAAAAATGTAATTAGTAAGATTGATTTTTTAAAACTTTATTCTTTATCGAAGTGAGCATTTAGAACACATGGTACCATACGTTATAGGGCTGGCTGGTGCCCTATAAAGTCAGCCACACCGTCCTTCGCGTCATACTCACCGGTTCACGTACTAACCAACTTACCATTTACGTTTTTTTTCAATTTTTTTATTTGTGTTTTTTGAAGTTAAGTGTGAGTCAGAGGTTATCCTGTAACTTGAGTGATGGATAAATTGTGTTTCTGAGTTAATTTATAAGTTTAAGTTGTAAAAAATTGCTAATGTGACAACACTTTTTACTATAACACTTATAACACTTATTGAAAAGATAAAAAAGACACAAATGATTAAAAAAGTTGCAACTCAGGTCGTTGAGGTATTCCGAAGACCGGACCAGATAGACTAGGACATGACCGGACCTGACCGAAATTGATTTGGTCCGACCGAAATGTCTGGTCCACAAATATGGTATAGTTTATGAGTTTGGTCCAATCCGCGATCTATATAACACTCGGCTTTATTTAAGAGTATAAAATAATTTGAAAAGAAATACAGTAGTATAAAAAGTAGACAACAAATTATTAAAAAAGTTACAAGACCAGTCCCTAAGTTGTCTGTCTAAAAGTGGGTCCCACATAACAACATTACCCGCTATAATTAAGGAGTAACAAAACAATACATACAATGAACAACAAATGAATCATCATCATCATCATCTCCATCTTCATTAACCCATATTCATCACCATGGAAAACACATCATCATACCCAGATTCCAACAGCTCCACCCCCCGGTCACGTGACACCAATGATAATCACCTGGACGCTAATTACAAAGTGAAACTGATGTGCAGCTACGGGGGCAAGATCCTCCCCCGCCCCCACGACCACCTCCTCACCTACATCGGTGGCGACACCAAGATCCTCACCGTCGACCGCACAGTCACCTTTCACTTCTTTTTTCACAAGCTGCAGCTCATTTCATCCAATCATACACCCGCCTTTTGTTTTAAGTATCAGTTGCCTGGTGAGGATCTGGACGCATTGATCTCCGTCACTAACGACGAGGATTTGGAACATATGATGGCTGAGTATGACAGGATTTACAAGGCTTCTGTTAAGCCTGTGAGGCTCAGACTGTTTTTGTTTCCGTTGAGTGCGGATGATAATACTATTTTGACTAGTGGAGATGATGATAATGATGATGGTAGTGGTAAGCAGCAGTGGTTTGTTGACGCGCTGAATGCTGTGCAGATTTCGTCTTCTTCTGCGTCTCCTGCGTCTGAGAATACTCCGGATTATTTGTTTGGGTTTGATAAGGCGGTTAATGTGAATGTGGCTAAGGCGCAGCAGGATGTCGTGCAGCCGGTAGTGGAAAGTAGTGTGCGGCCTGGTTCTGAGTGCGGTTCTGAGGATAGTAATAGTAATAGTAATAGTAATAGTAATCAACAACAAATGCAGATTAATATGGATCCTAGGGCTTATTACGGTGATTATTATACTAAGATACAAGCTTCTGCAGGTCCTGGACAGCCGCGCTACTGGCAGGAGCAACGCCATAGCTATCCAATGTCAGTGGCGGGAACTGATTCGCCTGTTTATTTAGTTCCGTCTGCGGCTGTGGCTGCTCCTGTGCCGGCTCCTGTAATGACAATGAGGCCTGCGGCTAATCAAGGGCAAGCGTACTACGGGATGCAAAGGATGGTGAATAATCCGCCTGATCAGTTTTATAGGGAGCAGCAGCCGGTGTATGGGACAATGGCACAACCGCAGATTCAGCAACCGGTGGTTAGGCCACAAGCTGAGCTTGGGTATGGGCATGTTGGGCAGCTTGGGCCGGTTGGTGTTGATGCCACGGGTAGACAAGTGTATTATACGACTTCACAGGGTGGAATGGGACCGACGACGTACCAACCGGTGGTTGCTTCTGTTGCTGCTGATATGAGACAAGGGCCGGGTTTGACAGTTAATCAAGAGGGTAAGATGGTTGTCAATCCTAATAAGATTCCATAAGTCTAATGTCTTTTATTTAGTTGGTTTTCAAGTTAAATAATTATATAGGTGTATATGCTTCTTTCGTGTGCTTATTATGAATCTTCTATGTTGTATATACCTATATTTACTTAATTCCAGTGATTACTTCGCACATTGTTAAATGTATTTGATTTCTTATCGTTTCTTTCTGAACAAGCACGAATGTTGTACGAGTAATAAAGATGTAAAAGTAAATTTGCTGTAATACTAACAAAAGAATGTTTTGTTATGCTAAAACAAATTACGATAATTTGCTGTCATAAAATTGAACAAAAAATCTTGTATATTTCATACCTGATCTTACACAGCTTCACAAAAGACTACCAAAATCCCCACATGAACATTTGCCGTTAACAAATCTGTGGAGTCGTTTATTGTCTCTTATCATGATTTCTCTTTCTGTTTCGACGGAAACGAACTTAATAAAACTATGACAGTCCCTGCACATGCTTGTACTCTTAACAACACGAACCGCTGCTGGTTTTTGTATCTTTAACAAACCATACACAACAGCAAACTTTTCGCTGTGATGGACTCTAGAAAAGCTTGGTTCTTTATCTTCAATTTCTTCGTCTTCAGGTATCTCCAAGTTTTCTTTCCACTCGTATCCAAGATTTCTTGATTTTTCAAGTAAATCGTCTAATAAAACATGAACATCGTGACACTGATAACATGATTTATCATCTGGTTTGAAGGAATAAACCTTATCTTTAATGCTAATCCAGCTCCAATCTTTCAACTTCGTAAAATTTTCTTCTTTCATGGCTTTCCTCAATCGTGATACATCCTTCCATCTTTTTGCAGAAACATACATGTTCATCAGCATAGTGTAAACCTCGGGATCTTTAGGCTTGATGCTAAGTAATTGTTCAGCAGCATAAAAACCCAAGTCTAGATTCCCATGACTTCTGCAGCCTGCAATTAGCAAAGACCAAATAAACTCGTTTGGTTCAAACTCCATTTTCTTCACGAAATCAAAAGCTTCTTCTAACCTTCCTAATCTCACAAACATATCTATCATACACGCGTAATGATCCATAATGGGATTGATTTTGTATTCATTTTTCATCATCTCAAAATAAGCTAAACCCTCATCCACCATACCAGCATGACTACACGCTGCAAGAACACCAATAAAAGTCACCTTATTTGGCCTATCGCCTGCTAATCTCATATCATTAAAAAGATCCAATGCTTGTTGAGAAAGACCATGTTGAGCAAACGCCGTTATCATTGAAGTCCAAGAAATCAAAGTTCTTGAAGTCATCTCAACAAAAGCTTTACTTGCTTTCTTAATACTACCACATTTATTATACATATTCACTAAAGCCGTACCAACAACAACATCCGATAAAAAGCCGGTTTTTATAGTTTGAGCATGAACTTGTTCTCCTTGTTCTAATGCCACAAGATTGCTGCAAACGGTTAAGACGCTAGACATAGTAAATAGATCAGGTTTCAAACCCGATCTTTGTAACCTCAAAAACATGTCTAGTGCCTCAACACCGTTTCGGGTTAGCATTACATTATTCTCAGCAACATCCATCATCTGGGCATGGCCTGCAATCATTGCGTTCCATGTTACTAAACTTACTTTTTCCAATCCGTAAAACAGCTTTTTTGCTTCACTAAACCATCCATTCTTCAAGTACAAATACATAATAGAATTTGTAACAGCTAAGTTAAACTCATACCCAATTTTGATACTCAACGAATGCACCTGCAAACCAACGTCTATAGCCTGCATTGTGGAACACAAACTTATAACACGCGTTAAAATAAACTCATTCGGCTCAATACCCTCCTCGAGCATTTCACCAAACAAACTCAACCCGTCTGCAGAACTCCCATTATCACCACAAGCAGATACAATCGTCGTCCACGACACCACATTCCTTTCCCCTATCCTCGAAAACACCTTCATCGCAGAATCCAAATTGTTACCACATTTAGAGTACAAATTACAAAGCGCGTTCCCAACACTCGTATCATCCTCAAGTCCATATTTCACAACATACCCATGAACCTCCTTCCCCAACCTAACATCAAACAACACAGAACACGCGTTCAAAACAACTCCAATAGTATAATTCGTGGGAAACGCCCCATTTTCCAACATTTCCAAAAACACACTAGTAGCCAACTCAGGCTGCGCGTTCTGAACATAACCCGACATCAAAGAAGTCCAAGTAACCACATTTCTTTTCGCAAGCCCATCAAACACTTTACGCGCCTCTTCCATTGCACCACATTTGCCATAAACATTAACCAAAGATGTCATCACAAACAAATTATCATTTGTCCCAGATTTCACAACCTGCCCATGTATCATTTTCGCTTCTTTTATCGAATTCTTTTCGACACATTTTTGCAAAAGTGTGACATAGTTTGAAGGTTCAAAATCCAAACTCAATGTATCAAAATCTTTATCTAGATACCCAGAATTCCTCTGCTGCTGAAAACAAGATAAAACATATTATTACTAAAAATAGAAAGTTGATAATAGTAATAAAGATTGTACCTTTTCAATGAAAGGGAAGCTAGTGGAGCGTTTCTTGAACTCTGATTCAAGTTTGATGGTGGTGTTGCCAATAACAGCTGAAGGTAAAGAAGCCATGAAAGCTAAAAGCTAAAAGCTTTAAGCTTTAAGCTGTGTGTCAGTGTGTGTGTGTGTTATCTTGGTAGTGTTTGGATGAAAATGGATATCAGAAAACAGAGGAAGGATGGGATGAAAGAAAGAGGAATAATAATGTGGGGTCCACCAATCAATGCTTCTAATTTTAATGCTTATTTTTAAGACAACTGGAATTGAAAGAAGTAAAAAACCACACTAATTACATGTACCCATAAAGCGTGCGAACGACGTCGTTTGATCATTAATGTGGTCGTTTAGCATTAAGTGAGGTCGTTTTGATAGTAGGCTCAAATATGCGTGCAGTGATCGTAGAATGGTAAACTCGACAAAACGTGACTCGATGTTTAAATTTTAGCAACATGACAAAAAGTTTAAACTCGACAAAACGTGACTGGCTGTTAGAGAGGCATTGTTTCAACTTATATAACCGGCTTATGGCTTATTTGAGTTTGGGCTTATGAAACATAAGCTCACTTTTTGTGGCTTATTTTAAAACTTTCCGGCTTATGTAAGTTCATTACGTCATAACAAACTTATATAAGCCGAAAAGTTTGAAAATAAGCCACAAAAAGTGGGCTTATGAAACATAAGCCCAAACCAAATAAGCCATAAGCCGGCTACATAAGCCGAAACAAACAACCCCCTACATGTATCATTGTACATTCCATTATACAACTCAACATCCTGTGTAACTTGCAAAGTAAAATTATGACTATACGCGTCGCCAAATTCATTTTTCTATTGCTTGCGTTTATTACTGTACGTGTGATTATCGGAAATAATAACTTTTACAACTGTTAGACAAAAAACACAGCAACAACAAACGGCTTATATTGCTTACCGGAACAAAAAACCATTAACAACATCCATCTTACACAAACCCACGATCAGCAAAAGCTGGAACAACAGATGTGACGATTGTTACTATGTTTGAACTTCTACGTGAAGCGATAATCATCTTCAGTTTTTGTACTTCATTGTTTCCTTCTCAAACCCGATTGTCGGGAACTGTTTAGCATACTCCTCGACTTCACCCCGAATCTTTGCAATTTCAGATTGGAACTTCTCGTCTCCGTTCATAGATGCAACAAAGTCCTTCAACTTGGTTCCTGATATCAAGTTTTATTTACGGAACAAAGAGCTTCATTAGCACAAGTTCAGAAGCTGTTTGTCGACTTTTAACATTAATTCTCCAACATTTCATGACATGCTACAAATTTTAAGTTGAATACTACTAGCATGTTCGACTTCGAAAGTCCAAGTAATTTACTTTATCGTTAACAACGGACAAAAATCTGCAATAGCATACATGAGTTGCTTTTGTTGACTTTTGAGGTCAACCTACCAGATTTTTTCCTATGAAAACACTCTCGACCAATAGGGTAATTAGTTATCTTTTGGTAAGATTATAAGAACTCTAACCTGCTGCAGCAGCCTTAATTTTCAAGGCCAACTTGACCGAAGCATCGAATAACTCCGCAACTTTGACGAAATCTTCCTCGAGAAATCCCCTAGATGTTAAGGCAGGAGTACCTAAACCATAAGAACAAAAAGATATTTGATTTTTAAGATCAAAATGCAGAACTTAAAAGATCGCAGGTTCTTTTATGAATGCAGGTTTTAGAGATGATGAACTTACCCATACGGATGCCACCAGGTACCATGGCAGACACATCACCAGGAACGGTGTTCTTGTTGGCAGCAATATGTACCGACTCCAAAACCTTTTCAACTCTTGATCCGTCAATACCCTGTAATCAGAACCAATATCATTAAACTAGGTAACTTCAAAGAATGTCTTAATAGTCCAAATTGACCCAGATATACACGAATATCGGAGATGAGCTGACATTACAAATTTAACGTTATAGTACCTTGTCTCTTAAATTTACCAACACCAAATGGTTATCAGTTCCACCGGATACAAGATTATACCCCCTCTCTATCAAACTCTGCAAAACCAACAAACACGATATATGTAGAATTTAGTGCGCATATACTAATTTCTGCATTTAACTCATGAAATATAGGGGATAAACAAAACCGAATGGTCACATGCACAAATGAGAAAATAAATATATTTAGTGAACCTGCGAAAATTTCTTGCAATTGGTAAGAACTTGTTCTTGGTATGCCTTGTACTCCGGGGTTGTAGCCTATAAACCAAACAAAATATAGTCAAAAGTCAGTTCAATCAGCTTACAAAGAAGGTCGAGCAATGGTATTGGAAAGAGCAACAAACCTGTTTCAAAGCAACAGCTAAACCAGTAATGGTATGATTGTGTGGACCCCCTTGAAGCCCGGGGAACACAGCTTGATTGATTTTATCTTCAAAGTCATACATCACCTACACGTTGACACGTATGTAAAAGCTAATCAACACGAAGTGATATAGAACACAATTTTTTCCGTCATTGAAAAACAGTAAGTCACCTCTTCGCCTTTTTTGTTGATCTCTTTCAGCCCCTTCCTGAAAAAGATCATGGCTCCACGAGGACCACGTAGTGACTTGTGTGTCGTGGTTGTTACAACATCAGCATATTCAAAAGGAGATGGTATAACACCAGCAGCAACCAACCCGCTGATGTGTGCCATGTCAGCTAATAGTATAGCTTTTTGTTTGTCACAAACCTGTCAAAAAAAGGGAGGGTCAAAGATTTGAGATATCAAGACTCATGAATAAAAAGAAGAAATAAGAAATTACTGCCATTTACCTTGCGCATACGGGCATAATCATATACTCGAGCATATGCACTGGCACCAGCTACCACTAATTTTGGCCTAAAGAGCACAGCACTTTTCTCCATCTGCAATATAAATCGATTTTTTTCATAAGAAAAAGAAAGTGGTCGTCATTTGAACATGAAACATCATGCTAACTCATGTAGCCGTATAACTTACTTGGTCATAGTCAATATAACCGGTGCTTTCATCCAATCTGTATGGCATTGTCTCGAAAAATATTGATACAGCCGAAATCTTCTTTGTATCGGTCTGCATCGTAAAGAAGAAGAAAAAATCAAAATAAATACTTGTTAAAAGTATTAATAGAAATGACCGGCTTTAGCTTGATTAAGAAGTTCACATCACCTGATAACCATGAGAAAGATGTCCACCATGAGGAAGATCTAGTGCCATGATTCTCTCATGAGGCTTCAATAACGCAGTATAAACTTGAAAGTTAGCAGGCGATCCAGATAATGACTGCACATTAACTGCAAAGAGATGTCATGTCAGCATTTCAAGCACAAAAACCAAACTGGAATTCATATTTCACTATTTCAGCACAAGGAAGTTCCGTACTGAAAAAAGGATAAGACAAATATATAAATGTTTTAGAGCTTAAAGGGTGTTTGGATGTGTTTTAAAAGCCATTATTGAGACTTGAAATCACAGTGAGTAAGGTTTGTTGTGTTAGGCATAACTGATTCTGATTCTATAGCGAAATGATAATCAAGAATCAGCGAAACCAGTAAGAAATTGCTATTTTGCTACAATATAACAGATTTTAAGAGCGATGTAAAATTGTCTAGCTATTCAGATCATGAACCAAATAATTACATTATTGCCTAGTTAACCATCTGGACTTGATTCTTGGAGCGCAACGATCACAAGGAAATTACACATGCAAACACCCCCTAAAAGTATGATTCCATTACATTGATGTCAAAACAAGTAACTCAGAGTGATTTGATGAGAAATTTAACAAATTTCGACTATGATACTTGTTTTTTTGTTGCAAACTAAACAACGGCTTTTCTGTTCAAAGATGCTAAAAAGCATGTATTTTGTAAAAACGACTAATCCTGTAATCGTAAATGCAGAAAGATTTTGTAATTTGGCAGCGTTACTCCTTCAAAGGTTCATTACAAAGAGTGCAGTGTTCTTTGGCTTTTTGCAACAATGGTGGTCGGTTTGCAAGAGTACAAAACGTCAATATGGGATTGAATATGTTACCTCCCCATTTGGAAGGATCCAAATTGAAAGCTTCCAATGCCCGTTTCTGACACAATCTCTCTGCCATGTCAATGTACCTTTACAGTATATACAGAAGTATGGGTAAACGCCAGTAAATGACAGGAAAATATTACTCGTAACTAAAAGTGGGAGTATTCATACTCGTTTCCTCCATAGTATCTAGCACCAGGATAACCTTCACTGTATTTGTTAGTCATCACTGATCCAACAGCTTGCATCACTGACAAGGAGGTGAAATTCTCTGAAGGTATAAGCTCGAATCCCTATATTGACACAAACTAATCAAGTCCCCACATCACAGAAAGAAAAAGAAAAAAAAGACACACTTGGACTTTTGAGGTCAAAATATCAAATGTTGGACCGTAATATTGAAAATTAGCAAGAATGTTATGTTATCATCTATACTAGTTACTATTTTAAAGCATTGGTTTGCTTAATAACCATAGATGATAAAGACGTAAGTGTCATTTTCAAGTGATACTTTTGATCATTTAGGTATAATAACAAAAAAATGTATCTAATTGTCCATTTTTCTTGTTCTGTGTGGCCTTCTTTGTTTTTTTTGGTAACCATGGTTTCCGACCTTTGGCCGACTAATCCACGGGGTTTGAACCCACCACCACATAAGCTCAAACCAGGTAAAGCCCTCTCTTTTCAGGAGGTTGGCGTGGCTACTTCAAACACAAAGCTTTCAAATTTCGACGTTTGTGTGTATTTTCTTTGTGTACAATGACCATTTTATCCTTTGATGTTTACAGGGTGGTTAAAAAACGTAAGGGTAGAATGGTCACAAAAGTCGAAATTTGAAAGGGTTAGTGTTTTAATAGCAAAGAAGGGCACACAAAAGAGCAAAAATGGACAATTTATCGGGATGGTTGAACATGAAATTGTATGTTTCCCTTAATCTAGTATCCAAAAAGCACAACGTTTGTATTTGACAATGTTACGTGGATCATGATATAGTAAAAAGTACTAGTAGTAAAAAGTGCAACATAATGGTATTTAAATTGATTGAAATATGAAGTGAAGGTTTCAAATGAAAGTGTTGGTTGCTAGGCCACTTGAAACACAAACCTATTAAATTTCGACGTTTGTGTGTATTTTTGTTCGTGTACAATGACCATTTTACCCTTTGATGTTAACACGGTGGTTAAAAAACGTAAGGGTAGAATGGTCACAAAATACACACATACAGTGGTATTTAAATTGAATGAAATAGGAAGTGAATATTTATACCTTCCATTGCCTAGCTTTTTCGAGCTCGATAATATCAGCAATCTCAGGATCAATCTCTTCCAATGGAGCATTCAGTTGCTTTGTCCACTGTCAAATTATTAATTTATTAGTAAATCACATCTTAATATTAAGGGTAAATTGCGTAAAAACGTAGCCAACTTACCACTTTTTATAAAGTTAACTTTTTTTTTCCTATAAAATCACTAAACATTTGAATTCCGACTATTGTATTGTAATGACCAATTTACCCTTCACGGTTAAAAAAACATAAGGGTAAAATAGTCACCCACTACATACAATAGACGGAATTTAAAAGTAAGTAATAATCAAAGTAAGTAAGTAGGTAATTACATTAACACGTGAAGCTTGGATGTCAGTGGCTGCTGCTGCTGCTAGTGTTGAAAACTTAATAAATGAACAAGACAAAAACATTATTAGATTAGATATTTAAAACCATTTATTAAAAAAAAAAAAAAAAGAGTAATAAACAAGAAATGAACCATGTAACGAGGAACATGATGATGTTGTTTAATGATATGTGAAGAAGAACATAGTCTTCGAATTGCAGTAGCCATTGACATGTTGTTTAATGATTGTGTACAATAATAATAATAACTAGAGATTGGATCTTATTATTATGGTTGGTGAAGATATGGGGAGTGTGATAGTGAGTGGGTTGGTGGGTGACGATGATGTTGTTTCCTTTTACCTAAAATTTAGAAAGTGATTGTTTCTCAATTATTATATACACGTCTATCGGATTCATCCCGCGTGTGTCCGTTTCTAGGATTCTCAAGTCTTCGGTTACCTTTTGAGAATTAATTAAATTAACTCTCGCCGCCGTCTTGCGGTCCATACGCTCCATCTTTACCGCACGGTCTAACTTGTATTGTTGTTAGAGCATTTCTTGAAACATTGTCGGGTTTGAACCGGAACTAGCCGACAAGTTTGTATAACGTTGACTCTTAGCAATTCTTTGTTTGCCGGGTGGACGCGGCAACTCGTCGTCTCCAAAGAGATCAGGTTCCTTGTCGACTCCTCCTTAGTTTCGTCTTGCGTTTGTCGAATCGGGATTTTTCCACTTATGCTTGTCTATCAAAAATAATCAAGGGCTCTTATGCTTAAATTTCGCACCCGCAACATTTTTATACACGATTTCAACCCTTGTCGACCAATCTCCATCGTTTTCCACCGTTCGAGTCTTCGTTTTGTTCACTAACGAATTAAACCTTCTAACCTCTCGATTCATTAGAGTCCACTTTCCTGTCAACATGTTCTTGGTACGAACCGGGAATTTGTTACTGTTTGCTTGTCCATTGTATTGGTCGAGAACTTTGTGCCAAAACGTTTCATTTTTTGTTCCGAACCGACATTTGGATCCTCAGATATTTGTATGTGACATTCCGCCAAAAGCAACTCCTCGTCTTGGAACCAAAAGTTTTGAGTACTGGCACCGTCAAGTTTCAGTTCTCGGGTTTTCTTAGCCATTTTCGACGCGTTTTCCCTTTGTATTAGACGACACCGGGCTCGCGTCGGCTACTGTTGTTGGGATTGTTGTTGGGAAGAAACGGGTTGTTTTAGATTTTGTTGAAATTTTTTGGTATGTTAAAATTGTTGTTGAAGTTGCCATTGTTGAAATAACATTTGTTGATCGGGTGTAATATACGGGTTATAGTTGGCATAGTTAGTAGGGATTTGTATGTATGGAAGTTGAGTGGAGGAGGTGGAATGTGCGGATGAAGTTGTGTTGGGATTAGACGAAGAAGATGAGCTCAGTTTTGTTGATCGTTGAGCATAGTGTTTATCCATTGTTGGTTGGGATTCAATTTGGAAAAGTGAAGTAGAAAATATTTTGTTGTGAATTATAATGGAAGATTGTGTAAATTATGGTAGAACGAGGCGTGCCGACCCATGCGTTGCACTGGGCTTGGTCTTTGGGAGAAATCTGATGCTCCATATCAATAAACATCCTAAATCTATAAAAATAATGATACAGACAGTAAATGAGTCCTATATGAGTAAAATTGCATGATAAGAATGTATGTGTGATTAATTTTATCTTCGAGCTTGGCACCAATCTACGTGCCACAACTTAGCATAAACTCCTTCGACAAATGCAGCCCTATTCTGTATCCCGTGAGTTAACTTCCTAACAATTCCATACATAGAATAATATCTGCAATGATGAATTAAGTTTAACTGTCAGAATGGGTTACTCTATATTCTCGATATGCACTTTGACTATTTTGGTCAAATGGGTTACTCTATATTCTCAATTCTGATATGTCGCAACTATGGTAAAGGTACTGATTATCTTATCATAATCATTAAAGTCAGCTCTTTTGGTATGCAACCTGATGCCTTCATTAACTCATATGTTTCTATTGCCTTATCAATCATTTCCACTTTAAGAGAAGCTCCAATTACTTCTGTATAACCTCGCATATGAGGTTCTAAACCTTCACTCTTGAGCTCGGCGAAAAGTTTTTCGACTCTATCAATTGACTTTTTCTTCCCAAACATTAACATCAAGTCACCATATAGAGAATGATCAGGTTCGTACCATGCCTCCTTCCTCATAAATTCAACTACCTGTCCGCATTGCAGATAGATAAGATGCAACTAGAAATCATAAGATAAATATAATCATATACATGCATATTTAGGCTCACACATACACAGATAAGCAAAAAAGTTTATTGTAGACTATAATGAGAGATGTAAAAACGTATAGAAAAGCTATAAGAAATAAGTCTATTGGCTTTTCAGCATTCTAAATAACAAAAAGAAAAGTACGGTAAGAGTAACTACCTCTTGATTTCTTTGTCACACCTGCCTACTTCAGCATATCTCAACCCAAGAGTCTTTCTAAGCTCAATGGCTTTGTTTCTTGAGTTGCATATCTCAATGAGTTGCAGATGTTGAACTTTAGGAAACTCACTTATTGTTTTGATTTTTAGGCCAGTGCCCTTAACTTCTTCATTGGAAATCTTCAAAATTACATCCATTGATGATTGATCAGCCCTTTCCTTCTCTTGTCTTTCAAGAATGATTCCAACTTCTTCCCGTGTAACCATTACAACCTCTCTAGAATTGTTTTCAACCCTTGAATATAGCATCCACATTCGGCGATTCTAATGAGATGCCTAATCGTAATCCAGTTTCTCATCAGAATTGTTTGGTGCTGCAATAGGCATCGAATTATGCAAGTTTAGTTGCCTCGTCAAAAGTCATATATGGCATATGTTCTGCACCCTTGTGTATATTATCTCTTCAGTTTCACTTGTTGAGTATCACTATACTCGTATAGCCTACGTCGCGGTCAATCCTCTTAGTATAGTGTCTTCGACAATTGGGTATTACATCCGGAGCTTTTATAGCAGACTAATTGTGTGTGCCATTAAATGACCGATTACCATCAGCTAAAAACACGCTCTGTAGCATATAAGAAACTTTTTACTTTCAGTGTTTTAAATGATATAACTTATTAACTTTACATCTTAATATCAAATAAAAATAAAAAACGTAATCTAAGTATATGGCTCAAAGAAAATGGCATGAAACTAAATAAGAGAAAAATATTGAAGATTACCTTTCATATCAGCAATTCTTATTAGATTATTGTACCTACTCAGGTGCGTTTTTGCTAACTCGGTTCCAGCTTCCATTTTGATCTGGATATGTTAGCGTTGTTCGTTTATCCACATGACTATATGGCAGAACTTTAACTTGTTGATTCTTGCTCTTGCCTGTATTTATAAAACAATTAGCAGTTGTGGTTACTAATATTGAACACTTGATGATATTTTAAATATAACATTACCTCTGTGAGATCAGGAAGCGTTCCTGCAATGCAAGCATCAATTGCATTCTGATTTTCGACCCTTGAATCCATTGCTCCCATTAGAATAGTCGTATGAACAACTGTGTGGCATCTTATAAACAATGAAACATGTGGTTTATTGTCCTTCAACAACCGACTTCGTCTTCAACCCCTTTTTGTTCACCTAAATTAGCAATTACACATAAAAAAAGCTATGTAATGTTCTATAATCTACCAACGTTCAACTTTATTGTTAATGTAGCAGGTGAACTAATAGTGCTTAAAGAATGATAACTAAACAAACGTGTAAAAACTTTTAAAAATGAATGACAACCTCCAAGTTACGTGTGTAGTACAATCAAATAGATCATACGTACCCTATATCACACCCCATTATGAGATGAAGCCCTTAACACGGTTATTTAGACAAAAAGTTTATAAGGTCAACCATACCAGACCTGTTCTAACCCGCACCAAAAACTACCCATTATGACCCAATTGATATAAGGAATAAAACTACAATTCTAACCACATACCAGAATCTATCATTGCATTAGATCAGGTTCGATGTGTATCTTGAAACATATTTCTTCTAGTTCTGCCCTCCTTAACATCCAATAAAGTTTCTACAATCAGCCAAAGATCATAATCAATCATCATCGGTTAGGTATTCTACGCGTATGACTGAAATGGGCATCACATGATTGTTTTAGCCATTGTAATTGAACTTCCAACGATGCGTTTGACAAAAGGATTTAGAATCTCTCTTGCTTCAAGAATTTATGTATTTAACACCATTGCACCCGCCACTCCATAATTTACTCCCTATTCATATGGCAACGTTGTCAGCAACTTTTTCGTGCCCAAATCGTGGTACTAATGGCAATTCCAGACTCTCTCTAAGCTGCATAAAGCAAGGAGAAACTATTATCATTTACGAAGAATATGTATTGTCACAAAATTAATAGCAATGAAAAACCAAGAAAGCACACAATTTTTCATAAGAGTAGGCATCAGTATACAACTTGAATATCATAAGAGATTGACATAAAAAAGGTGATTTGGCTGCTGAGAAAAGCTCAAACATTAGCTCATTTTATTCCCTAACTGACAACCAAAACTAAGCTATACGTATAATACATATTCAACCCGTGTCAATACTTAATAAGCAAAAGAGCAAAATACCTAAGCATGAGACTTGTCAAACTCAGAGGGCTCAACATATTTGTCCTTGTGAATCTTCGTCCTTGAGGAGGAATTGTTTGTGTTTGGGTTTAGGACAAATAAACATGTTAATGGTTTTGAATAGGTTTAAATCCTTGTAACTCCAGGGCAAATACACATGCGTATGGTTTATGAGAGCAAATAAACAGGCGGATTATGTTAATGGGCTTTTATGAGCCTGAGTCATAAATACTCTAAATTAAATTTGATCTACTCAATCTTTATATAGACTAGACGAATACCCGCGCACAGCTGCGGAAAATCCTAGCGGAAGATAATTAACGATATACATTATTATGGTAAGCGTTTCGTGTAACATTCAAAATAGAACGTGAAAAGATCAAAATATAATTGCAAACGCATGTAACATGAAACCGTAATCGATGTGTAATTAAAATCTCGAGGAATTATAGTAACATTATTAAGTTACCTTTCGCATGTTTCAATCAAAATAAATTATATATATGCACATTCACCGTAAAAAACGAAGTCATTTTGACTTCGGATCAATTAGCCCAAAACAGATTTTTGACAGTGGGCCACATTGCAACAGTAATGGGCTCCCGTTTTGGGCCAACCCGATTTTGGTTTTTTTTTAATTATTTTGTTTTTGTTTTTTTTTAAATTTGTATGCACAAAGTAGGAGGAAAAAAAATATTACAAAAGTTCCGATTTATTCAGATAAAAAAATACCCGCAGAAACATCTTCGATACCTAATAACTTTAAAATAATCGATATGGTCACAAACGTACAACCCATTATATTAAAAAAAAGCCCATATAGTAAAAAAAACCACTTTAAACATGAGGCCCAACACATAAGCCATATAAAAAAAATTAATACTAATATACACATTTGTCGCCAAACTAGCCTAAAATTCGGATAAAATGTGGCCCAAAGTAAAAAAAAAAACTAGCCCAAAATTAGCCTGAAATCTGACCCAAAGTAAAAAAAAATACAAAACGATCCCACAACTTTTAACTATTTACGATTTTCTTACACAAAAAATCCCGTAAAAAAATTAACAAAAAGAACGCGTCAAGTTTTTATCGTTCACAACTTTTTTACATTCATCGGCAAAAAAAAAAGGATATCGAACTGTCCCAAAAAAAGAAAATTTTCGGGAAAAAATTAACCCGTCCCAACGCAAAAATTTTTTTCCCGAATCGTATAAAAAAAGGAAATATCCGGGAAAAAATTAGCAAAAAAAAAACCCTAAAATAGCCTAAAATTTGGCCCAAAGTAAAAAAAAATACAAAACGGACCCTCACCTTTTAACTATTTACTATTTTCTTACACTAAAATTCCCGTAAAAAAATTTACAAAACCATCCGAAAAAAAGAAAATATTCGGGAAAAAATTAGCCCGTCCCAACGCAAATTTTTTTTCCCCGAATCATACAAAAAAAAGAAAATATTAAAAATTAGCCCGTCCCAACGCAAATTTTTTTTCCCCGAATCATACAAAAAAAAGAAAATATTAAAAATTAGCCCCGTCATAACGCATCGCCCAAAAACAAACCCCCGAAACGTTAAAAAAAAATTATTCGGGAAAAAATTAGCCCCGCCGCAACGCGAGGGTTATTTTGCTTGTTAGGTTACAGTATTCATAATACACGTGGATGGTGACGTAGAAACCCGCCAAATAGACTTTAGTGCTATTTGAGACCAAAGGTAGCCAAAGTCAAAGTGTCAATTACATAAAATTACTCTATATCTTTTCTGATATCATAAGAATTATACGATGATAAAACATAAAACACCACGCTGATAAAACAATTTCATTCTACTCTCTCACAAAAGTGTGTCTCCTTTCATCATTTGATTGTCATTGTTCGTCGCTTTATCTATAAGTTTTTTTTTTTAATAATTGAGGTTTATCAAGTATGAGATTACATATAATAATATATGATAGAAAATATAGTTTTTTCACATATGTACATTTCTGAACGAAATCAGGTTTGCTATGCATTTCGATCATGCTAATTACCACGCATTTCTCGAGCATGGTTACCAAATATACAAGCTGCTCCAAAAGCAGCTCCGCCGCAACGCGCGGGTGTATACCCACTCGTTGTTAGTAAAATAAGACTTTTAAAATAATATATGTTTCAATCATAATAAATGCATTTTTACTACTTAATGATCACACCAAATATACCAAAATAAAAAATAAAAAAATAGAAACATAATAAATACAAATTTATCACACTTTATTACCATTTCAATGAAC
>BQNB010130882.1:0-16352 GCA_026074375.1 Tanacetum coccineum
CTTTAAAATCAAAAACCAAAATATCTGACAATCAAGCATCAAACAAAACACTTTCGTGAATTTCAAATTCATCTCTCGTTGAGACACGACATCCGAGGATTAACTATTACTTGTCCTCAAATAAGTTTTACATCCGACGGGACATACTTATATTTATTACTCAACTAGTTCTCACGAACGACATCAAGTTTTTGATAGTGTTTTCCGGGGTTATAAACTGAAGCCAAAATAAAACCACTGTTTTTTGTCGGTTCGCTCCTGATGTTGCAGTCGTTTAAAGGGTGAAAGTAATAATAATAGAAAAATTACATGTTTCGTCCCTATGGTTTATACCAAACATCAAGTTTCGTCCCTATTTAATTTTAGTTACACTAGGCGTCCCTAATTTTAAAACTTGTAACGCTGGCCGTCCTTATTTTGGATGGTCGTTAATTTTTTTGCTAAGTCTCATGAGTGGAGGGGTAGTTTCATCTTTTCATTATATTATATTAAAATATTCATACTCTTTCTTTTTATTTTTTTTCCTTTTCCCTTTAAATCTATTTTTTTCTCTTTATTTTTTTATCTCTTTCTCTCCTAACAACCACCACCTCATACCCATGACCAACCACCTCCGCCCACTGCTGCCAACCACAACCGACGACCACTTACCATCGGCCTAACACCCACACACTAACGCTTCAACAATTTTATTGAATCTAGAAAAAATACCAAAAAATCCCCATACCTTATAATATTTCCATCTTAAATTTATTATACACCAACTACCACCCACACCACCCATTACCCACCACCTGCCACAGATCTAGTCGGATCTTGCACAACTTCATAATACGGCAAAACAAAATCCCGAAAGAGAAACAAATATACAAACTGAGAGCCCACTCTTCAAATTATTATCCAACAAACTTGTCTACACCCTATACCCACCCTATGCCTCGGCACAAACCTCTTCTCCAAACTATACACCAACTTGATTACTGAGTAGCAACATATTATGACTGAACAAAACCATTCGTTTTCATTCACTGATTCTTCTTTCTCATTTGCTCCGACTTCAAGCTTTTCATCTCCCATTTTGATAATACACCTGAAAATGAACCAACAAACCCACTGATAAAATTTTATCACTCAGTCGGCACCATTTTTTCAGCTACCATCTCATTTTTTTATCAGTCCCATCAATCACACTTTACACCAACCTTATCAACTGATTTTATTTATCAGTTTAAAAAAACATGAACAACCACATCCATCTAGTCTCTATACTTGTTCCTTTATAACATTAGTACTCCCAAACTCAGCCACCCTTTTCCTAACCAAAAATATCCACAACAACAGCGACAACTAATAGCCGTTTATCAAAAAAGCGGATCTTGACTCGACCTATTTATGATGAAACTAAACCTCAATCACAACTAATCTCTAATGCTTCTTGTTAACACCTTTAAATTAATACTTTCTAATTGAAAAAGATGAATTAATCTGGCCTTGTTCTTCGATTGAGCTTATCGATTATGGGGAATTTGGTGATCTGGGTTTTAATTGTATTATTTTTTTGTCGTGGTTTTTATTGGTATATATCTAGGTATTGGTTTTTTGTGAGGGATAGATCTTGGTTTGGGTGACACGAATCTGATTTTTTTTTTGTGGAGAATAGATCTTGATTTTTGTTTGTAGATTTTTTTTGTCACTTCTGGTTTTCTTTTGTGAATGAAGGATTTTATGATAAGTTTTTGACAATAGATATGTGTTCACATTAGAAAAGACGACATTGCCCCTCCACTAAATGCACTTAACGAAAAAAGTTAACGACCATCCAAAATAGGGACGGTCGGGGTTACAAGTTTTAAAATTAGGGACGCTTAGTGTAATTAAAATGAAATAGGGACGAAACTTGATGTTTGGTATAAACCATAGGGACGAAACATGTAATTTTTTTCATCATAATAATAATCCGAGATAGATAAAAGTTTTTTGTTTCCTGTCGGTTCGCTCCTGATGTCTCAGCCTTCAAAAAGGTCGAGGAAATTACCGAGGTTGAAATAAGAATACTGTTTCTTGTGAGTTCGCTCTCGATATTGCAGTTGTTTAAAGGACCAAAGGTTAATATTGTTGCATTAATATTAATTATAAAGCCAAATTTCGACTCCAGGGATATCTAAATAAAGCCTCTGTCTCTAGACTCGTAGTTGAGTTGTTTCGGATAAAATAAAAAGGATAACCCCTAAATCATGCGAAATTAGAACCTTAATGTAGACCTTATTCTCAGCATATCGTCTCTTTAAGAAAGGATTTCAAACTAATTATGGTTTAAACCAGTATCCTTTATAATAATAAGGCTATAAAATAAGTGATCTCATTTCACATTATATTTTTCGAATAAATTCTCTAGAAAAATTAGGAACGAGGGAGCAAAAAGTTAGCTTACGCCTACACAATTAGCATTTATGAGTAGTGTTAGCATTTATTCTTATATTTAACTGTGATTTCATTTTAAGCTTAGTTTGGGGATTATGAAAATCAAGGATGATGAACTTCCGTTCTTAAAGCCTTTTAAATAATTTTTATCTTAGTTTTTATCAATTATTGCATAAGTGGTTAAAACGGGCGCGCTTTAGAAACAAATGATTTTAAACTCTCTTAATGAACCTTTTCTATTATTGTTTGATGTGGGAGGTTATTAAGTTAAGGAGGGTTAAATTATTTCTTTCCGGGCGTGTTTTATAAACATTGCGTGTGGGACCAACAATGGCTAAGTATGGGGGAATTTGATGTGTGCTTAAACACACATCATTTATACCCCGGAAAACACTATAAATCGGACTAATAACCATAAAAATATGAGTAATTATATTGCAAATATGTTTGTATTGTGTTATTATGTCTTGAAGGTACAAAGGATTGAAAACGAAGCAAAAATAGTAATTTTCGAGTGACTTTCGATGATGTTTTCACATTTATCGAGTTTCAAACGAACCCGGAAAAATTCTCCAAGCAAACCATTGGAAAGAGCACGAAACTACGAATGGGTTGGTCCAATTGACCCATTTATATTGCTTAAACTCGGCCTAGGCCACTTCTATTTATAAGGAAATTGTTGTGTATATGTAACCAAGAGGAAGCCTTAGAGCAGATGGTAACCCGAGACCACCCTAGAGCGCTGCTCGGGAGGTCCAGGGTTCAATTCTGCGCAAGTGCTCTTTTTGTTTATTTAATATTCGTAGGTTCGAAGCTTGGTTCATGGAAGGAATTTTGGTTCGTAGTTTGATTGCTGGCTCGGATGAGGCTCGGTGGTTGGTTCGGGAGGCTGATCCAACATAATATACTGTTGGGGGACACGTGGAGGCCATTAACTGATGGATTTGGTTCTAAATGCGCTAGCACCAACTGTTGTATGAGGTGTAAAAATATTGGCCAATCATTGGCTTACTTATGACACTCCCCACGCGGAAAGGACGATTTTACCCTTCTCATTTTGGCTATATATTTACACGCTCAGCTCACATGAGAGGGAGTTTTTTTGGATAGATTTTTAGTAGTAGTTTTTATTTTCCACCAAAATGTTTAGCCTATTCTTAGTTATGGTAGTAGCTTATTTTTAGTAGAAGATTTCTAGCTTATTGTAATAGCTTTTTAAAGCTTATTGAAACTGCTTTTTGGTATTAATTAAGATGTATTGAAGATTTGTAGCTTATTCTCATGGCTTATTTTTTCTCCTCTTTTTCTTTTCTTTTTAGCTTATTCAAAATAAGTTTTTCTTCCTAGCTTATCTTCATAGCTTATTTTTTGAGTTTATTAAGTGAAAGTAGTAAACTAATAAGCTATTCATTAGCTTATTGGTTTTGTTTACTTTTCTCTTTAATAAGTTTCAATCTATAAATCTTTTAGATAAGTTTTGTTTAGCTTATTTTCGTATTAGCTCTTTGAGCTTATTGCTTGCTTAGCTTATTTTTGTTCCAATAAGCTATCCTATAGTTTATTCGTTAGGATCTAAGCTTATATAATCAAATACACTTTAGCTTATTTCATGTCTTTTCTCCTTTTCCTTTTTGCTTATTCCTTTTCTTGTCTTAACTCAATTCGAAATCAAAAGGAAGCCTTGAGAGCTTATATCCTTAGCTTATTTGTTAAGGTTTGAGCATTCCTAGACTTTTGAGAGTTCAATAGTTTTTGGTTTGCTTATTTTCTTTTTAAACAACTTTCAGTTTTCTTATTCCACACAGCTTATTAGTTTTTGAGCTTATTCGAGTATCACATAGGGGGCAACGAGTGTTTGTGAACATTCGAATTATTTATAATCCTTAGACCTCCTTTAGATCGAATAGCTTATTAACCTTTAGCTTATTTTAGTTTAGTTTTCAAAATCGATCTAGTTTATTTCAAATGTTTTTAAAATAGCTTATTAGTTTAGATCTCTTAGTTTTTTTTTGCTTTTCTAATTTCAAAATACTTAATAATTTAGAATTTAAGCTTTAGCTTATAGCTTTGTCTTAACCCTTTATTTGTCTTGTGATTTGATGGATTCCATTCTACACTTTGGCGTGGAGCTTAAGGGTTACATAAGCTAGTCTTATTTTTAAGTTTAGAGCTTTCCTTAGTTTTATTAAGCTTTCTAGTTAATAATGTTTACAACTTTATTTACTATTTAGTAAGATAAAACCTTTAAAAGAAATAAACTTGGAATTTTACTAGTTTATGTAATCGGTTGGTTTTACATTCGATTTTGGTTCATCAATTCGGTTCTACCTTCTTTCTCTTTTCAATATTAATTAGTGTAGATTTTATTTAGCTTATTATGTCTATTGTTGCTTATTAATATGTTTAGTTAGTAGATCAAATATATGCTTGTTAAGTGTAAATTGTTTAGTGAATTAAGTGTGATTATAAAAGTGGAAATTATAACACCTTGTGTTTTCAAGTCATTGACGACGTCGATAAATCCGCAATGTACCTTTTGTAATGTACGTGTTTACTTTAAATCATAAGCGATAGGTTAAATCGTGTACGCCAAATATTAGCGTTCAATGTAAACGGGCATCAAACAATTAAATGTTTACATCAAGCAAGGGTTAAGTAATTACTTGAGATAATATATTAACTTTTCATTTTAATTTTTATCATCGGATACGGAAAGTGTATACGATTCGCGATAAATACGTTTAAGCATAACCGGATGAAGCACGTAATTTATTAAAGCTTCAAACAAATACCCAGATTGTACCCCAATACATAAAGTTTTTATTAAATTTACCCAAGATAATATTATCTTACACTTTGTACAAGGAAAAATCAACCAATACACCAATACTTGCAAGAAAACATCTTTTATTTATAAAACTACAACTAGTAACTTGCATATAATTGTTTGCGAAAAAAAAGAATTTTATTTGTGTAACTTAGCAAAAAGGCTTCTATAAAACCCTTTCCCCCTCCTAACACCACGAAATACATCAACACTTGGAGAGCACGAGAGCACAAAAATCACTAGCTTGTCAATGTACATCAACTTCTCATTAAAACACACACATTACCATGTCCCTGTGACCAAAATAACCAAGGACAATGAATCCCCTAAAACACCTCTCTATTGCCCCCCCCTACTTCCCCTTCCGCTAAGACCCTCCCCAATGACCAAGAAACCACCCCCCTTTTAACATCTGTGACCCTTCTTGAGAAGTATGGACAATACTTATCATATATATACATGTATACTAGTGTGATTATCAGCATAAAAACACTTAGTACAAATCCAACACACTCATCCCATTTTGCCTCCATATAGCCTCATGGGTCTCAAACACCACCCATCTATATCAAAATCCATACTAAATTTATACACACCTATACACAATTTCTATACACATCTATCCTAAGATGTTCTAAAGGTGTTTCCAAGCTTAGATTACCAATTACACGTAATAATCAATAAAGGAAGCATGGGTTTTTATTAGAAAACAAGGGTTTCTAAGTGCAAGCTTGTATCAAGTGCTGGAGACAAGGGTTTAGCATTTGTTTATCATCATCTTCAACACATCCTAAGGTCTAAACTAGAACTCTTATATTCAGAATTTTCCAATTGATAAGCATGAATTTATATCTATTTTAGTATGGAATCAACCCATATTAAGTTTTTTATTCATGAAAATGAAAGTTTCACTTGTAATTGTCATTTTGTATACATTTATTACATTTTTGTTTATTACAATATATCATGTTAAAAATGATTGATAAAATATTGTAATCATGTTTTTTTGTTGTAAACATGATCATGGGTTTAATTAGTGGTTTTTGGGAAGGTTTTCATAATACTTCTGTGTGTAACAAGTGTTAAAGTGCAAAGGGTACATAGAGTGGGACCCGAGAGATAGGAAGTGGGTGTGTGTGGGGCATTACTTGGTACTTGCATACTATCCTCGATCTGGTATACTCCTGGAGATGCAGTCATTTCAAACAAAGATTCTAGGAGGATCATCAGACAACAATAGGGGCACGTTGAAAGGTACATCTGATAAAACTCTAATGTAATCACAAAAGTTTTAGTGATAGAGGTGGTATAAAAGTAGAATATTAAGTAAAATAAAGTGACTTGTAATATTGGGGACAAAAAGGACCTGATGGACCATGGACATAATAAATATATATTATATGACATATATAAAAATATAAGGCAGCACATGAGACCTTTTGGTTGAAATACAAAATGATAAATAAAGGAAATAAATGTTGAAAATGGACTTATCAAACTAGCACCAACATTCTGTCCAAAATTCATGTATATGTATGCTTATAATATGTTTTTATAAGATAATACATTTCACGACGATTCCGAAAAGGTAAGAAACTTGTCAAACGGATTAATAACGAAAAAGTTACGTTAAAAACGAGTTATACGTAAATTAAACGGAGTTTATAAAATAAATTTTATAAAATTTTTGTCAAACAGCAAGTTGGATAATTTTATTAAATAAAACACATTTTTAGGATTCTAAAATGATAAGAATCATGATTTTTCGGTAATTAAAAGTTTATAAAAATAATTTTATAAACTATGAACAGTAAAAACACTATTCATGACAGAAAGTTATATTATTGAAAACCTCATAAACTGGATATAATTTTCATTTAACGAGAACGTGCTCGAAAGAATCGTTAAAAACGGAGCTATAACGAATAAAATACGATTTAAATAAAACTCATGTCTGGTGTGAACAGTAAAGTTACTGTTCATCAGGGGACCAAAATTATAAAAATGTCAAATATCGATAACCTATCTTAATACGAAAAGATGGGCATAAGAAACGCACGAAATGGATTAGAAACGGAAATTATATGACGATTTTACCAAAAAGTATATTTATAAACGTTTAATTTTATAAACATGTTTTCACTTAAACATTAGATGTGGTGATTAGCTATATAGACATATACATGTAGCGAGACACTTAATGTACTTAGTGCTTATACGACTTTAATTAATTAGGTGTTTGGGCAATTTTTTTGTGAGTTTTTTCGAATCGTGCGTGACGCGTTATTTGTGATATACTTGGCATTACTCACTCAAGGTGAGTTCATAGCCCCACGTTTTACATGTTTTTGTTTTATAAAGTTTTTGGGGTGAAAAACATGCAATGCTTTACAATTGGACAGCAATGGTATAAGATTCAAGTTATGATTACGTGTTGCCTAAGTAGCGATAACCCATATCTGAGCCCATTATCATGAACTGTCAATTGCTAGGATTGTGAGCGCGAATGTTATTAATAGATCTATTGGGTTTGACAACCCCGTTTGGGTGATTAGCTATCACTGGACAAACGAACGTATATCATGTCGAATATAGGATGTTGCGGGTTAGAACATCACCACGGGCAATGTAGGCCATTAATTTGGTATTCATACACGTCAAGCTTCAGTGTCATGAGCGATTTATATTGGCAACGTAATAAACATTTATATGATGTCTGCGGATCTGTTGCATTACAGTACACTTGGAAATCTGTGGTCCTAACAATATATGATTTATCAAACCTAAGGGGGGGGGGGGGGGGGGTGTGAATTTCACCAACATTATTGTAGACGTTTAAAGGCAATTGTTTTTTAGGGATCATTAATCACGAGTGCAAGGGGATACATTGGTGGTTTTGATTTGGGAATCATGCAATTAAAGATTTTGTACGCATACATTTAGTGTATAACTTTGTATGGGCAAGCTAAATCTTTGGCACTATGACAACTGAACAAGGTGAAGCTCGGCTTATTGTACCAAAATCACATTTTGTTAAATCCAATGTATCAGTTTTAAACGACTTTTGGTCCAGTTCTATATACATGGTTGTGTTATTGATCTGAGAAGTAACACGCCCCGGACCCTTATTCCACTGCGACCCAATTTGGGGGTGTTATAGAAATATTGATTAGTGATTTTCGAATTACTTAGATTAGTGTTTTGGTTATTCGAGCGGGAAAAAGCGTAGATAATTAGCATTAATTAGTAACGATAATCTTGACAAAAATTGTTTTCAATAAAAACCAACATTGTGAGAAGATAATTTATTTGAAAGATATTGATTCATCGATAAGGACTCAATTATATATTTAATTCACACTTAAGAATCTAAACTTTTCACTTAGCAAGCATATCTTTTTATATATATATATATATATCTCTTTGTTTATGTGTTTGCTTATTGTTATCTAGTATTATATAGTTTATTAATATTTTATAATTAGTTTTAAAACCAAAAACCAAAATATTTAACAATCAAGCATCAAACAAAACACTTTCGTGAATTTCAAATTCATCTCTCGTTTGGACACGACATACAGGGATTAACTATTACTTGTCCTTAAGTAATTTTTGCATCCAACAGGACATACTTAT
This sequence comes from Tanacetum coccineum, assembly GCA_026074375.1. Lineage (NCBI taxonomy): Eukaryota > Viridiplantae > Streptophyta > Magnoliopsida > Asterales > Asteraceae > Tanacetum > Tanacetum coccineum. The sequence goes on from BQNB010130882.1 coordinate 8,885, forward strand.
ATATATTATAATTTCTCCGACTCAAGTTTTATGAATCAGTCATCCCAACTTTTGTAGTCATAAAGAACGAGATTCTCTATGATTTCCCAAGATTCTTCGGTGTTCTTGTCATGAAGCTTACCACTGGCGGCGTGGTCAATTTCGCATTTAAGAAGAAAGGAGACATGATCATAGAAAATTTGGATTTGGTGCCAAAGATCGATGCCATGTTGAGGGAAATTTTGAAGTAATCTTTGATACGATTCCATGCTTCAGAAAGAGATTCATCATGATGTTGTTGGAACATCAAGATGTCACTTCTAAGTTTGGTAGTTCTTCCAGGTGGGAAAAACTAAGCAAGGAAATGGGTAGTGAGATCCTCCCAAGTGGAGAAAATCCTTAAGATGTTGATTTGGATCTTCAGACCGGTGTCCATCGAATGCACATCAATTTTGCACCAATCGGATGATGTCGGATCACAGAGGCACAATATTGTTCCCATCGGGGAGCTCAATAGTGTTTTGATAGTCCTCGTGCCTTGGTTGAGAGTAATCTCCAAAGGTGCAGGGTTAATTTTTGTCTCCCATGATGGTTAATGAAAAAGAAGGTTTACAAAAGAAAAGGAATGAAGAAAAGATAGACTAAGAGAAAGTTATTAAAAATAAAAAAGAAAACTCTCACTTAATAGGAATCTCATGAGTAGACCTAAGCTAAATAGAATCCGAAACCTAGACTATTCCCTGACAGCGATGCCAAAAACTTGATGCGGTGGGTTGCAACGTAAAAGTTTTACAACCCTCCTAGGCAGTGTACCTAACCATTGTAGTGTAGTATATGCAAGACCCGGGGGGTTATTAGCATTCTCTAGGGGAATAGTTTGGGTAGGCTTGAATTGTATGTTCACTAGGTTCTAAGGGGTGAAAGAATATTATTTTTGTATTTTTATATTTTTTAAAAAGCAAGTAAATCTAGGGTTTAAAGGGGGTTTTCATTAACTACCAAACTACGCTACTCCTAATTATGCAAGAAAAATAAAAGGTTGGGAAAACTCGTATGGTTAAACAAAAGTGTTTACCTAATCATGCACTACTCCCTAATTGTCTTCTCGGATTTTATTTCATGTCACCCTTGTAATGGAATATGTAAGTATCTAATAAATTAAACACTTAACTTGGAATCCACCCAAAGGTGATCTAGATATGAAGATCTGTGGGATATCAAACATACAATCTAAGATGACTAAATGAGAAGAAAATTCTAGAGAGGGAAATAGTGAGTTAGAACACTTAGAGAGAGAAAGAAAGAAACTTATATTATGAAAAATAAACCAACCCCTTTCCTATGGCATGGAAAGGGGGTATTTATACCCTTACATTAGTCGGTCAACATAAGTGGTATTCTTATGTCGACCCGGTTAGCTTAGCTAGTTTCCAAATATTTTACTATGAGCTACTTAACAATATATCAGAAGTGACCAAGACTTTTTCGTATTCCTAACAATCTCCCCCTAAGGGAGGTCACTCCAATTTACAAAATCTTAATCTCTACATTCTAAGAATGTCTTGAATCTTGCTCGTAGGTTAGATTTCTTTGATCTTTGTCTTGTAAATGTAAAGTAGTTATCTTTAGAATTTTAGGCTTAAGCTTATTCCTTTAGCTTGACTTGTATGTGATCTTGAGCTTCTTGAGATCATCAACCAAGCATAATCTATTTTCGCTATCTTGCCATCTTTTCCTTCTTGTGAACTTGTGACTTTTGGACCGACATGCTCATACCTTTCTTTGTCTTGAAAGCTTGAAAAGTCATCTTTCTTGAAAATCTTTAACTTTAATACTTCACCATTTCAAGAAAGACGTGCAATATCAGAGTAGCAGAAGTCTTTTGAAACATTTACTTGAGCTTTCATGATATCTTTACATATGTTGGTCGGGTATGAGCATGTGCCATTGACTTCGACTTGTCATCGGTTAACTGCTACCGCTGTTAGGAAACCTACATGAATGGGTTAGTGATAAACAACATATAGGGATGAAAGTGTCTTTGTCACTTCATCGAATACGGTTGTAATAAACATGGTTCCCCGTTAATTAGTATAAATACTGCCTATGATTAGGTATAATTCAAGAGAATCTCCTTGACGAGGTTTTACAACTGTACTATCCGTTCTTATTACCGGAGCATCTCAAAGTAGACAACACGATAAGAGTGAATCAGTAAGTTACTGTCTTCCCGATTAAGTCGTCAATTCGTGTTCAGCTTTCCTATGTCCAGATATCCTTGTGAGGCTTCATATGGACATAAGATTGAAAACTGATTTAGGAAAATTATTTGGTGTGTTAAGATGCAAACAGTTTTATAACACACCAAGAGTTTTATATTTTTCAAAATTCATTCGTCAATTCATAAGCTTGACTAAATCGATACCAGTATCACAAGTTTGATCCATCTAAGATCTCACAACTCACCTACCGTAGAGCTTATTTGATGTTGGCTTTGGAAGGATTTCCATCGTCCCTGTGAGTACTTTAAGTATCACTCAGATGTTCTGGCAATATCATAAGGATAATGCGTAGGACTCTTAATACATTTCTTGTTGTCACAGTGTGTGAATCAGCAAGTATATATTGGATGAGTGTCTTAATGAGATTTATGGATGATCTCTTTTATGTCTCTAGACTCGATAGTTTACTTTGGTTTTAGTAATCGGAGGCTGGAGAAGACTGCCACCTTTTTAATACCAACTAACTCGGAGTGAGAAAGTAGATAGAAATGTGTTTAATCTCCATGAGAAATGAAACAAGAGTCTTTTGAGAGACCTTGAGTGGCTAGGGAGGGTTGTGCATTGCATCACTGGGTCCATAATGACTATCTTTAATACCAGACAACAGCTTAGTGTTTTTGATAGCATATGTATTGACCCGGTTTCTGCCTAAGTGTAAGGAGGGCTTCTTTCTTCTCACCCTTTATCTTTACATTTCTTTTTAATTCTTCAACCCCTTCAATGCTTACCAAGACTTCATCACTAACACCTTGTTGAGTTTATTCTAGTTCTAGCTCTATCTTAGTCAGCATTATCCCCTTTTTCTCACTTTTACTCCTTTTGTATCATACCTAATGACTTCTATTTTATCTAATCGAATGTCCATGGGTAGATCCCTCCAGTTATGGTTGGATCATAGGAATGAATACCTAATCTTAACCATCTTATAACTCTAATTAATTACATGGTTGATGTGTCGTTGTATGGTTGTCATTTATGTTTCAAGTTTTAAAGCCGACTTTACCAAAAACAACAGACGCAAGTAAATTAACAAAAGATAAAAGAGCGGTCTAGCCAAATATAAGAAAACTGTATTAACCATTATTAATCTAATTAGAATGTTGGTTTCTTTATTTAGTGCAATGATTACTTATCTCGAGGCGGCATATCATTCTTAAGACTTAGGCGTTACTTCTTCCTAAGAGCTAGATACAAACAATTTTGTCATAATTAAACGTATCCGCATAAAGCATCCTTATTTGCTAACTATAATCTATCTTAGGGATTAAAGCAATGGTGATCTTGTTAAGCCCAAGCTCATAGAGACTTTACCCACTTACTGCTTAAAGGTAATTCATACACTAGTAGTCCACTAACCAAGTCTTTACCAATTAATTGAGAACGTACTCGTTGATCTCATGGGTCACCTGTCGGTCCAACTAAGCTCATAATCTAAAGACAAAGATAGGTTATTATTCATGATCCTATTGGTCTAGATGTATAAATCACTATATGGAGAGCCATCCCGACATCTAGATTACTTGGTCCATATCACTAGACACAGTTGAATGACAAGTCGCATACAAAAGCACGTAAACAAGTATAAACTGATAAACATAAACAAGCAATCAACGATAAATTAAGAAATCAAGATAAACAAAACCACACATTCAGATCTTCATAATAATGGCTAATACCTAAAGGTATTAGCCTTCAAACGTCATAATTAATACAAGAGTATTAATTTTGCCAAGGTAAAGTAACCGAGTTAACGAATGATACCAAAAACTGAACGATTACAATAGTATAGGAGATTACAAGTTGTTTCCTATGGAAATAGTTGCTTTGCTCGACCTCTTCTGCTCTTCTTCTCCTCTGGAAATTAACTTTTATGGTTGAGGAATCGAAAATATGATTTAGCACACTGAAAACGCGTTTTTAGGTTTCTATTTATAAGGTCTAGAATTCGGTCGATACGGCATATTGACTGAGGTCAATACGGCGTATCAGGGGTTTCTTGGAGTAGGGACCACGTTTGGTATCTTCCAGAATATTTTATTACTATATCTTGAATACGACGTATAGACTTCTCTGGATACGGCGTATTGAATCTTGTTCCTTTGTGGTCTTTAGTGAAGTGCAGGCACATATACACTGTATTTTTCTTGATGGATATGGCGTATATGATGTTAGAACAATAATCTTTAAATGTCTTCATTTAAGCTCTAGAATGCGTGCCTTTTTCCTTATCTTCACCAAGTACTCCATAATTACTACAATTCTTAAATACAAGCGATTAAGTAACAATTCTTTGCAATAATTATACAAAATGGGTTATTTACATGGGATAAATGATGCTATAAAGTATCGTCATTTGATGTCATCAAATATCCCCCTACTTGAATCCTACTTGTCCTCAAGTAGCCTTTAAAAGTTTATGAAAATGTATCCCTAAGGATTTTTCCGTTTAAGCATTTATTTGATCTATTACAAGTACACAACCAAACACCTCACAAAATAGATAGATGAAAACACTCACATCAGTCAACTAATCTATGTGGTAACATGTAACTAATTCGCTTAATTTCTCGGTCGTGATGAGTATTCTATCATAGGCTTGTCAAGGATACACATCTCCACCATTAGAGCTAGGGAGTAACAAGTTTATAAAGGTACAATGGGTTTTTATTATAAGGCTTAGGGTTGATCATTCTAACAATCTTTCACCAAAAGTACCACACCAACAAGGCAGCTGAATCACACATACATGGCCGTAATGACGGAATAGACATGTGTGTTCGATCATAACCTCATTCGAGTTAGGGTTAGGATGAAGAATGATCTAGGGTATGGATCTTCTAACTTTCACCAAAAGTAATAAACCAACAAGGCAGCTTAATCACACATACATGGCCATAACGACGGAATAGACATGTATGACTCAATCACATCCTCATTCGAGTAAAACCCAAGGTTAATGATTAGGAAAGGGAAATAAATTGTTGTTAAATAAAAATTACAAAACAAATAGACTAAGTCCAAAGCAAATAAGGCACAAGTTGCTAGACACTTTTTCCTCGACCGTTACCATGAAAAAGACACAACTATATACACAAACGTCTTGATCATAGATCAAAAACAACAACCTAAGTTGGGATTCCCATAACAGTAAACTTCCTAATCATCCCATATTTGACATACTTTTACAAGATAAGTGGCGATATCTACCACTTTATATAAAACTTAACATCGTTGATTTGTAAGACGTATCAACGAATAATCAATCCTTGATATAATTCCTTCGGTTTAAGATTTTGTGAAGCAATTATCTTCAAACATTCCTCCTCTTTTTTGTTGCGATTTTTCTAATTTTTTCATTTTTATTCATATACATAACTACGAATCTTGGTGTAATTTCACCATCTTCACGATTATAATAACTCTGGATAATTCCTTCAATTAATTCATCATTCTTCCGACGTACCAATAATTGTGATAGTCGTAAAAATACATGAGTTTTAACTACTTTATACATTCCCATTTGCATTGTGTAAATTTCTTCCCAACCATACCAAAGATAGAAAATGACACAAGACTTAAGAAATACATACTTTACACTTTAAGCAGCTAGCAACTAATAAATGGACTTAATCTAACAGGGTAGACTAAGGTGTAAAGGTGTAACGAAACAAACAGTTGGTGTTATTCCTAAAGGATTGGCTCTATTGGGTTTTCTAGGGGTATCTTACTCTTAAAATCAGAGTAAACAAAGGGTTTATACTGGATTTAACTAACCAGTGTAGTTAGTTAATAAAACAACATATATAGGCTTTTTGGGTGTAATCCTATAAATTTACCAATTTAAACAAGTTACTCCATCTAAATCTATAGTACTCATTATTGTGGTCTCGAATAGATATACCAAGCCAAGTTCTAAAGTCTACAACATCATCGGCACACTCATATTTTATGGAATTTGGGTAACATTTGGAAATGGATAAGGTTAAATCCTCATAATATCTAATATGGGTTATTGTGTACGGGTTATGTAACAAGTAATTTCATAAAAGTATGCTTGAAATTTTTAAATTTGAGCATAATTTAAGCATTTTAATGTGAAAATAGGACATGTATGCATTCTAATTCTCATCCCCCCCACTTTAATTATACAACGTCCTCGTTGTATAGATAAAACATCAAAAACAGGAATTAAAAGTATTAGAATGAGAAACTCCCCAGATATTTTGCTCGGTAGATTCTCCAAGTTGAGTTTATGAGTAAGAATGTGTGTCGTAAATGCATCTGAATACTAGCATGACTACAACATAAACATGATTATAGATGATTGTTACTTCACCAACTTTGTCGATTTCTTAGCAGCGAGGTCTTGTGCAAAAATATAGGAAAAACATGCAAAATCCTTTCTCGGTACCTATGGTTAATAAATAATAAAAAACAAACTGTATAGGAGACCAATACGCCGTATCCATAAACTAGAATACGCCGTATTGAGAACCCTGTAAAATGTATCTAAATACGGGTCAGTTTGCCAAATACGCCGTATCATGTACATGAATTTGCCGTATAGACAGAACTGACAATAATGTTTAAAGTGCATAAAAAATAAAGGACTGATAACGTCTAGACATTCAATATGCCGTATGGTATGGAGCGAATACGCCGTATTGATGTCTGGGAAGACAGACTGGATAAAAATAAATAACAATCCGGGTTGTCTCCTGGGAAGCACTTTTGTTTCAGCTAGTCTTTAAGTTAGACTTTTTCCAATTTAATCCCATCCTTATTGTTGGTCCCACTTTAATAGATCGAATTCCTTAAGCTTGTATAAGGATTAGTTATATTAGATAAATCTAACACAACTATAGTAGAAAATTTGAATGTATTAAAGATTATGCGTAATCTATTCTTTAATATTAAGAAGAACTATCAATGAAACAGTAATTATATGAACATATAATTCAACAAACAATAAGCTCCAATTTTATTAATGAAACAATACGAATAATCTTAATAGTATTAGGGTTACAAAACCTCGAAGCTACAAATTATACGACTTTGTATATTTTTCTTTATTAAATTCAATGCCCTAGGACCTCCTTTTATACACCAAGGAGTCCTATACGGCTTACAATACTTTCCTAAGTAATCATAATCTTTTAAACAAATAACTTATACATATCTTTTACCAAAATATCTCATACAAATCA
>BQNB010130884.1:0-18866 GCA_026074375.1 Tanacetum coccineum
AGAGCATAGCCTAGACACCTACCTCCACATTGAACTGAAGGTACAGAAGAAGAGGATTCTTGCCCCAAACAGGAGGAAGGTGGTAATTGATGAAGTTAATAAATGGCTTCAGGCTGGCATCGTAAGGCGAGTGCGATATCTCACATGGGTTGCCAATCTGGTGCTAGTCAAGAAGGTTGATGGAAGTTGGAGAATGTGCATCGACTTCAAAGATCTGAATAGGGCATGTCCAAAGGATTCATACCCTTTGCCAAAGATCGATTGGAAGATTGAGTCACTGATAGGATTCCAATATAAGTGTTTCTTGGATACTTACAAGGGATACCACCAAATACAAATGACAAAGAAGGACAAAGAGAAGACAGCTTTCCATGCAGAAGATGGAGTCTTCTGTTACACGAAGATGCCTTTTAGTCTCAAGAATGCAGGGGCGACATATCAAAGGCTGGTCAACTCTGTCTTCAAGGAGCAGATAGGGGTAAACTTAGAAGCGTATGTAGACGATATGGTGATTAAGAGTAGGACCAAACAAGACATCATAAAAGATATAGAACAAACCTTTTTAACCCTCCGAAGGATAAACATGAAACTCAACCCGAAGAAGTGTTCATTCGGTATGGAGGAGGGAAAATTCTTGGGATACATAGTTACTTTGGAGGGGATAAGGGCCAACCTTGAAAAGCAAAGGTTGTCATGGACATGCCATCACCAAGGACTCTCAAGCAGATGCAGTCTTTAAGTGAGAAACTGGCAGCCCTTAATCATTTTTTATCTAAGTGGGCCGAACGATCCGTACCTTTTTTAGATACGTTGAAGAAATGTGCTAACAAGAAAGACTTCAGATGGACAGAGGCCGCCGAGGCAGTATTCCTAGAGATGAATAAGTTGGTATCTGAGTTGCCAACTCTCACTACCCCAAATAAAGGTGAGACCCTGATGATGTACTTGGCCATAGCGAATGAGGCGGTTAGTGCGGTGCTCCTCACGGAAAGGGATATGAGGAAAATGCCTATACACTATGTTAGTCGATCTTTGCAAGGGGCAAAAATAAACTATGCTCCGATGAAGAAGCTCGCTATGGCCCTAGTCCATGTGGCCAGATGGTTAAGGAGGTATTTCCAAGCTCACCCGATCAAGGTCATAACTGACAGCCCAATCGGGCAAGTGCTGAACAACTCAGGAGCGTCAGGAAGGTTAGCAAAGTGGGCTGTTGAATTAGGGGCTTAGGCATAATGTATGTACCAAGGGTAGCAGTAAAGGGTCAGGTCTTGGCAGACGTTTTAGCAGACACTCCAACGGAGATAAATGCTACACCGGAGGCGGCTAGCAACCCAAGGGTGGAAGACATCCCGGAATCTTTAAATGCAAGGGAAAATCTTACTCCTGGCCCAGGGCATGGAGACTATATATCGATGGAGCATTAAACAATGAAGGGTCCGGAGCTGGCCTCATCCTGATAGCTCCAAACGATGTGGAATACTATTATGCGCTTCGTTTGAATTTCTCTAACTCTAACAACGATGTTGAGTATGAAGCTCTACTGGCTGGGCTACGGATAGCTAAGGAGATGCATGTGAAAGACATTCATTTCTTTGTAGACTCCAAGCTAGTAGCTAGTCAGGTGGAAGGGTCATATGAAGCTAAGGGTGAAAGAATGATAAAATACCTAGAAAAGTTCTTGGAACTAGCTGGTGCATTCAACAGGTTTCGAATAACTCATATCCCTATAGCAGAGAACAGGAAGGCCGATGCTCTTAGCAAGTTGGCAGCGGTTCAATTCGATCACTTGTCTAAAGAAGTACTAGTAGAGGTGCTGAATGAATGCTTCGTCGAAGCACAAGAGGTTAACATGGTGGTTGAGGAGGAAGGCCCAACCTGGATGACCGCGATCCAAAACTACCTAGAGAAAGGAAAGATACCAGAAGACCCCGTTGATGCTAGAAATCTAATGGAAAAGATTGGGAACTATACGATGGAAGATGGAGTCTTGTATAGGAAGTCTTACTTGGTTTCATTGATGAGGTGTATAGGGCCTTTACAGGCCAATTACGTTATTAGAGATGTGCACATGGGCTTATGCGGAATGCATAATGGGCCTAGATAAATAGTAGCTAAGGCCATGAATCTGGGGTACTACTAGCCCTTTATGCACAGAGACGTCAGGAGCTGATCAGAGCATGTGATGACTGCCAAGCACATGCATCTATACCCAGAATCCCTAAGGCAAACATGATCTCGGTAACATTAGTATGGCCATTTATGAAGTCGGGTATGGACATAGTGGGACCTCTCTCAGAGGGTCCAGGAAGCGTGAAGTATCTAATTGTGGCAATCGACTACTTTACCAAATGGATGGAGGCGAAGCCGCTAGCTACCATTACTGGTAAACAGGTGGTAAACTTCACTTATGATAATATTGTCTGCAGGTTTGGGATCTCAGCTACAATTATCACATATAACGGAACTCAGTTTGTGAATGATCTTTTCAAGAAGTGGGCAGAAAAGCTCAAGATCCAGTTAATCACTACTTCAGTTTATCACCCCCGGGGGAATGGAGCAGTGGAAAGAGCAAATAGAAGCCTCTTGAGAGGAATTAAGACCAGACTGGAGAAGGGAGGATTAGCTTGGGATGAGGAGGTGCCAAATGTGTTGTGGGCACATCGAAAAATGAAGAAGACTAGCAATGGTGAAACACTCTTCAGCTTAACCTATGGTACCAAAGCCGTCATTCCCGTAGAGATTGACATGCCAACACATAGAACGTCTCATGTGAATGAAAAAACTAATGATTAGGAGCTTCATCTAAACTTAGACCTGCTGGATGAACGAAGAGAAATAGAAACTATAAGGGAGGCCAGATACAAGCAACAAGTCGAGAAGTATTACAACAAAAAGGTGTGACATGTGCAATTCAAAGTGGGAGAGTTTATACTTAGAAAAAATGAAGCATCAAGAGCTGCTAACACAGGTAAGCTAGGACCCACTTGGGAAGGACCTTACAAAGTTATCCAGGCATTCCAAAGTGGAGCTTATAAGCTAAGTAACATGGAAGGGGAAGAGATACCTAGGACCTGGCCTGCTTGTAACCTCCAAATGTGTTACATGTAAAGCACCAGAGTACCTTTATTCCTACTATGTATCCCTACTGGAGAAGCAATTTTCAAAGTATAGACTTGCTCCGGAGGTGACTTTAGATATTATTGATGTATTGTTTCTTCTACCATGATGTGAATAAAACAAAATTTTCTCATATTTTCTCTTAAGTCTATATGTTTAAAATTTTTATACCATAACGTGACCATACAACGACGGATGGCTTGCTACCTCCGTGTGAATAGGGTGACTCCTACTAGTGTGTCCCCAATGGTGAAACTAATGCCATTGGTGGTTAGGCTGAGCAACCTCTGCTAATTGACTCTGCAACAGAAGGGAGGGGAACAAACACTTCTCTCTTTCGCTCATAATAAATACTCTCTAGTGAATAGCTACATCGGATAGAGAAAGCAACATGATAATATTAATTTGAATGTTACATCAAAATGTATACGAGCACAAGCCGTACTGGTAGGAAAGGGTAACGCAGGCATATTGATTTAAGTTTAAACATTATCACAGGCATATGGGTATGTTAAAACTCCTACAAAATACAATAATGTCTAGTTTAACCCAGAAACTGTTAAGGTAGGTTTGCCTCAAGTCCTAGCATACTGGCCACAGCCTAAAAGCTATTGTGGTAAAACTAGACCATTCTGGCTCAAGAGGCCAGACCCACATAAGTCTAGACATCTGTCTGACAAATGGCAAAGTGTGTTACAACATATCACAAAATAAAAAAACATGCATTCAAGGGATGAATAACATAAAAAGCACAAGTAACCACCAAGATAGAAAGTTAAGAAGGTTACAATCACATACAAAAGATAAAGTTGCTTAGAAAGCACTTAAAGCCCGGAACACAAGGCTAGTTACATAAACAAAATAAAAATAACTGCAATACAAGGCTGGCCTAAGCAGCTGAAGGACCTCCTTTTTCAATGGACTTCTTTTTCTTCAAATGCTCTAGAGTACTAGTATGACCAAAAGTCCTAGATGATGAAGTAGAGTGTCGAACATAGGTGTTAGCCCTCAAGGACGCAGTAGCAGAGGAAGTCTGGTGGGAAGATGTCACCCTGTCAGGCTCAAGTTGAGAGATGTCTTGCAAAGAGCTCTAAGAATTTTGAGATACCTTGTCCAAGAAAGGGAAAGTAGTGTCAGGAAAAGCAGCAACGACTCTATCAAACTTCTCCTTGGCATCAGGAATGAAACCAACAACCCTCTGAGATAATCCCCTGAACTCCTCATCAGTGCGATCCATACGCAACCCACGCTCAACTCCAACACTAATGGTTGTATTCAACAAGCCCGCAAATGCCCGGTTAAACTCACCACTCTTAAGGAACTTTCGAACAAGTGAAGTGAAATATGACTGAAAGAAGGAGGCAATGCTATCCTGGATCTCCCTAGCTTTCCTCTCACGATGCTCCATTTGTGACTTAGTCCCTACAAGCTCTTCCTCAATCTTTTCTTTTTCTATGGCAAGAGCATCCCTTTCATTCCTATACTTCCTATGTTTTTTATCCCAACTATTAAGCTTTTGTTCAATCGCCATACACTTAGAATTAAGAACCCCCAACTCAGCCTTTAACCTAGACACCTCCTCATTAGCACGAATGTTAGACTCATTTTGTTGCTTAAGGTCGGCACTTTGCTTCTTAATGGTTTGCGTCTGCTGAGCACACTGTTTTGAAAGACGCTCAAGGTTCCTTAAGGAGTGATCATAACGAGCATTCAACATGCTCCCATGAGTAATCGACTGATATTGTAACATGTTCATACGGTTAGACAACTCAACTGAAGAAAGCTCTCTCAACCGATGAGTCTCAGCTGGTGTAGGGAATCGATCAAGGGCAGTCTTACAAACCTTGGGATCCTTGTAAAGTTCTTTTGTAGACCAAGATTTACTCCATGAATTTCTTCTCAGTCGTCTTTGGTGTAAGGAGGATACTCACTTCCAGAACCTTCCTTATAAGGATAAGGGATGTAATAAGGCCCCGATACAATAGGAAGAAGATCTCTCTCAAGCACATCCCTAGCAGTATTACCAACTCGAGCCTCATAATAAGGATCACAACATTACCATCACTAAAAATCTCATCAACACCAGCATCAGCATCTAGGTGCTGAGCATCAGGAGCTGGCGCAGCCTCCTGAACATGAGGAGACGCATCCTCGCTAATACCTGCATACAAAAAAGGGAGGGAGGAATAAAAAACATATTGAGGTAAAGACTTAGTATAATCTGAAGCGAAAGTTACTAAAGAGATAAGGTGACCATGAGATGCGCGAAAACTAGCCCTAGTAGCCCTCCTCACACCCTAGACAGCTCCTGATGAGGCTCGACTTTCTTATCTGGAAGAAGAATAGGAGGATAAATCACATCTAGTCCAACGCTCGGATCAAAAGTTCAAAGTGGGATAACGTTTATATGCTCACCTTGGTTGACATCGTTGAGGCTCTCAATACCCTCCATAGCAAAATCAAAGCATCTCGCTTGATCATCATTCATCAAGGTACCATCAATTCGCTGCTCGACTTCATCTCCAGCTGCCTGTCCACTAGAACCTGCTCCAGACCCTTTCTTGCTCGATCTGGTCTTCTTGGCCGCATTGGTGGATATCTTCGACCCAGTAGAGGCTTTTCGCTTGGCCGCGTGATCAGCCTTTGTGACTACCTTACGATCAGGTCGGGTAACTGTAGTTTCCTTAGGGAGCCGGAGGTATAGCAGATGTTTACCTGCCTGGAGTCAGGGGTGATGTGGTCGCGATCAGAAACTTGCCAAAAGAAGTGTCTAGACCGTGTGGCTCCTCCTGTATCGTGCCATATCCAAGGAGGCTTGTAAAGGAATCATAGATACTTCATAAACCATAAAAACAAGAGGAAAAAATTCGTTAGGCATGGTCAGAAGAGTTAAATAACAACACTTAGAAAAGTATAATAACCCCCCTCCCTACCGGTGTTATTAGAACATCTCAGCACGGGATTACACATCGGGTTACGCCAAATTCTACTAAGCCCAGACCGAACCAGCACCCCCTCTTGGATATCACGAAGTTTCACAATATGAGCCTTTAGTTGGTCACGTGACACTGGTTAAAGCTGGGGGGAACTACCCTCCCCATATCTGTATACATGAATTGGTGCCTCCAAGGCATGTGAAATGGAATAGCCCTACGGTCTATCAAAAAAAAATTCTCCTTCCAAAGTTTTAATCCAAACTTAGCAACTTCCATACACACAGGTGCAGGATCCTCACGTTTAGCAAAAGAGAACCAATCCCCTGTTAGTAGAGTGTCTGAAAGACTCAGAAACAGAGTTACAGTAGGCTTTGTTTAAATGCCAACAGAGTACCTCAATTGTAATCACCTTGCTCAAACTTTAGAGGTACTAGCTGGGGAATGTGCACTTAAAATATGTTAACACCGTAGGAGGGATAGGAGGAAAAGGAATCCCTAAACACCCGAAGAGTAAAAACTTCCTGAATATATGTCCAATGGCCGTCAGGCAGGCGAGGTCTCAAGTCTAAGGGGATATCATAAGTGGCAATTAAAGTCTCAAGTTCAGTATCCTTTAATCGAGAAACATACATATGCATATCTTTCTTAGCCATAAGGAAAGTGGGGTGAAAATGAAAGTATACCACGAGAAGTTGTTGACAAAAGCGAGCAGAATCCCTTAGGTCGAACGAGCTCAATAATTAACTCTGGATGAGCTCGAAAAACCAACACCGGACGAGACCCAAATCTACCCTCCGGACAAGACCCAAATCCACCCTCCAGACGAGATCAAATCCACCCTCCAAACGAGACCAAATGAACACCTCTGATAGAGCCCACACCTTTGGACGAACTCAACTCTCCAAACGACATGCAATTCAAACCCAAGCTCAAATCAAACCAACTCCGGATGAAACCCTTCGAACGAGCCCAACAATCGATTCCGGCGAGACATAATTGCCTCCAGACGAGCTCAAATCAAACCTACTTCAGACAAAAACAAATCCGGACGAGCCCAACAATCGACTCCGGTGAGACTTAATTACCTCCGGACGAGCTCAAGTCAAAACAGCACAGGACGAGTTCAGCAACCCCCTCCGGACGAACCCCAAACAACCCTCTACAAACGGACCCTAAAACAACCCTCTCCGAATGAACCCAAAACAACCCTCTCTGGACGAGTCCCAAACAACCCTCTCTAGATGAGATACTAGTACCGGACAAGCCCCAAATGAACCAAACCACTTCCGATCAAACAACCCTTCTCTAGACGAGCAACTAGTACTGGATGAGACCCAAACGAACCGAACCACGTCCAACCAAACACCTCCGGACGATTTACTCCGTCCGAGTCCAAAGGAGTCTCTCCGGTGGAACCCTTTGGCCGAACACTTGCAAAACAAAAAGTGAAATAAAGGAATAAGGAAGTAGGTGAAAACTTTTCCTAGGAGGTGATGAGGTAGAAATGAAAAGTAAGAAGTGGTATATATAATACCTTGGAGAAAACCTAAGGGTTATGAGGCTTGAGGGATGTTGGGCCCAAAAAGCCCGTGACATATAGGCTAGTTAGTTCAAATGCGTCATCAGACATAAGTGTCCAATAGAGCGTCATGATAGTGCTCTAAAATAGCGAAACCCTTTTTACATAAATTTTATAAAAAAAATAAAAGAAAATCGATATGTATTATGGCGGAGAAGCTTGATAACTAGACAAGTTTTTTCTTTTAAGTCTAGTACCAACTACTTAACCATACGTTGATACTAGACTGGGGGGACATGATGAGGTATGGTCTCCTCCGGATACTTTGGAGGAGATAATCACTATTAACTCCTAATATTCCTTAGGCAAAATCACTCCATGGTGGAACGGTCCATTGGAATAGCTGGGGTGACGAAGGCCACCTAAGGTTCAGAGGCAATAACTAAGGAGTAGAGTCTCCTTAGGAGGTAAGGAGTAGCTAGTCCCCTCAGAAGGAAAGGAGCAACCAGTCTCCTCAGGAGGTAAAGAGTAGCTATCCCCCTCAGAAGGAAAGGAGCAGTCAGTCTCCTCAGGAGGTAAGGAGTAGCTAGTCCCCTCAGGAGGTAAGGAGCAGCCAGTCTCTTCAAGAGGCAAAGTATAATATCTACGCAAGAGGTAGAGCATTGTCTCCATCGGAGCTAGTACACCGACGACTGACGTACGATGTACGAATGTCATAGACGTCTGGTCCACAACCAGTACTTGGAGCATGAAGGCAACTTTAACCCTAAGGATTAAGGCTGATACATGTCAGCGACTGACGCGCTGCCCCTAAAATACAACCTTGACACATAAGATAAAGTCTGATACATGCTAGCGACTGACATGCTGCCTCTAGAAGACAACTTAGCTTCCACAATGCTCGTGTCTTGGAGCTAAGCCCAGGCAGTATATAATGAACTATTCACACACATGAATAAGGCATGTTTTTACACACACACTTCTCCTTACTCTCTCTCTAGCCTCTCTTACTAAAACTTATACCAATCATACACTTACTCTCACGCCGAAGCTTGGTCTTGGATTTAAAACCTGGGGCGAGCTAACGATGTTCTGTCTTATTTCAGCCTAAGAGACGAAGGAGTAGCTGCAGGATCTCCTAAGGATCAGGGCTAAAGATCATCTACAGAAATTTGCTCGAACATAAGTAATCTTTTGCCATTTATTTAAGGTTTCGATTCCTGTGCATTCAATATATATCCTTATTAATTATCTGTCTTTATGGAGGTCGGTTAGGGTTTATTATCGATGGTGTAACCCTAATATTAGGGGTTCTTTTGTGTTCCTGATCGCGTGCCGTTGTTGTTATTATTATTGTTTGTAGGTTTGTTAAGAGATGGAGGATCCTAATGTGATCAAGAATATTGCTAGTGAATTTACTGAAAAGATCAAGAATATTGAGGGAAAGCCGATGATGGGTGATGATGGGATTAACTTAGGAACAAAGTCTTTTGTGAATGTAGTTACTACGGAAAAGAAAACTCCTAAAATTAATTTTAGGACGCTCATTAACAACCATCATGTGGAGAATTCTGATTGTGCACTACCTGTGGAGAATGTGATTGTAACATTTCTTATTTTCTGGTCATTTTATGACGTCACTTATTTCGTCATTATTTCACTATTTTTTTTCTTTTCTTCCCGTACGTGTTCACTTTAAATTTCCAACGTTTAGCTAAATCGCGTAAACTAAAAATCAACATTTAACGTAAACGGACATCAAACAAATTAAAGTTTTCGTCAAGCAAGCAATATCTTATTTTTATGAAAGTAATAATCAAATTTTTTTATAATTTTTTTATTGGTTACGTAAAACGTTTACGTTCCATAATTAAATACATTTAGCCATACCCGGAACCACCAAAGTTTATCTACGCTTCAAACAAATACCCATTATTATTTCCAATAATCAAAGTTTTATAAAAAAAATGTACTCATGTTATCAAGTTAGTCAAATTTGCATTAAAAGTAACCAACTAAAGTTTACACTTTACAAGCATACATCTTTATAATAAATCTACAACTTTTAACTTCAAATATTGCAAGTATTTATCAAGACATAAAAAAAACTAGCTAATACTCCCTCCCTTTTCATGAAATTCGGCACACCACAACCAAATGAGGAGACAAGAATTCACAAATCACCAACTTAGGTCTTGTACAACTTGCATCTCATTAAGGCTTGGCCAAAGACTAGGAAACATTGACCATGCCTCTCCTTAATTCACTCTATGTGTTCCAATGTCCCAACTCTTATCTTGTAGTCTTTTGGTCTTTGTTAATACAACTTTGACTAGTCCTAGAAGTATAAAATGCTAGCAAACAAGAAGACATAAACACACAACTCATTTACCTACCAAAATCAAACTCATATCTCTCTTTTTCTCATCCAAACCCACGCACAACATCAAACCACAAAGAACAATTTACAAAATTTTATTTACCACTTATACAAACATTCCCACAACATATCTAAGTCATTCTAAGGAGGTTTGGAAGCTTGGTTGTATTTGGAGTTTTGGTTTAGTTTCTTCATCATCTTACTTAAGGTCATCTAAAACTCTTAATATCTTTATTTTTATGATTTTATGTACATATAATGTTTATATGGCTCATCACCATTTAGGATACTTTTAAACTTGTAAAAATGGATTTTACTTGTGATCATGATTTTATATATTTTTATATATGTTATATGGTTGGTAATATCATATTATGATGGAAATATAAGTATGGTATCATGTTGGTTTAAGTAAAAAATGTATAAGTATAAACTTGTAATTAAAAGTGTACTTAAAAAAGTGTGATTTAAAAACAATGTTATAGACTTCTTAACTTGGACTCGTTGACACAATATGAACCTAATGTACATATTATATGTAACTATAGTATATTAAGAAGTATTGGAAACCTTGTGGAAATTTATGAGGAAGAAAAGTATATAAAAATTTATTTATATAAAGATAAAAGGGGTTGTTTTGGTCCGAAAATTATGCATGGATTTTAAGTTTTATACAAATACCTAAATATGTACAAGGATCGAAGCATAAAAAGAACTCTAAAAAAAAAACCGATTTATAACAAGGAGAAACCTAAAATCAAGTTTACTATAATTAATACTTTAATAAAAGTTACTGTACACAACAGATACATTTTTATTGAAATAATTTATAAAACTTTTAATTACGAAGACGTGCTCGAAAAGAATCACTAAAAACGTAGTTAAAACGAGTAAGATACGACATTTCAAAGTTATCGAACATTATATACATAAGCTAAAAAACTGTGCACGCTTCAGCAGCTGCTGAAGCTCATTTTCGAGGCCATCGGGGTCCGATTGATCAGAATATAAAACACAAAGTTGTTCGGAACGACATTTACATAAGCCTGCCGATTTCATAATTTTTTTTGGAACTATATTTTTGTAAACAAGACACAATTTCATGAGAGAATAGTGTTGGTTTCGTATATTTTTTTATAAATTTTGCTAAACATTTTGGAATCACATAAATAAATATTTATACTTGTTTTAACTTTATAATTGTTATTTTACAAGGCGATTAAAGAGACTAGTTACGCGATTAAACGATTAAAATACATGTATTATTTATTTATCAAATGCGATTTAAAACATTATTTCACAACACAAATTAATGGTGATGTAGCTATATAGAATTATATATGTTAAATGGTTTTAACCTATACTTATACGACCGATATCTACTTAGGTATGCTTTCGTGATATTTTCCTGTGACGCGTTTTCATTCATCACTCGACATAGTCTCACTTCACTTCTAAGGTGAGTTTTCATAGTCTCGCATTTCAATCTTTTTCAATGTTTTAAAAACCCTGCTGGAGGGGAATACAGCTCGATACAAACTTGTAATTTTACTTTAACAGTAAATTACCTTTCAATACTTTTGTGAGTTCAAGCCCTACTTTTCCTCCTTTTAATGGTTGTTATCTTAAATTGTTTTCTCCCGTGGTGAGAATACGTTGCTCGTATTTTATACAAAAACTTATTGAATTTTATATACGTAAGCATTACCTGACTATTTATTACTAAATCTTGATTTGTTACTACAATTATATGAGATCGTTGAATTCCTACCATTGAAACCGTGAATTTTGAACAACATGCTTGTATTACTATGACACAATGTTTTCTACATTGTAATTCTATCCGATTACACTGCATGAATAATATAGCCTAAGTTGTCACTATATTGCCACTTAAGTCCCACAACTTAACTCATGACCGTTAATTGCTATTGTATAAGCGCGAGTGTTATGATAGATCTATCGGACTGACCAACCCAGCCTTACTTGGGTATACTAGTTATTGATCGGTGCATTTAACATTGGATACGTTTGGTTGTTTGGCACAACCTATACAATTGGTCACAAACATGTTAGGATTTCGGTGTCATGAGCTTAGTGCATAAAACCTGTTAAAATATATAGTACTTTGAGAATGTGTTTTCCCCTTGTCTAAAACTTACTTGTTTTGGACTTCGGAATACGTAACTTTAGACACCATTACTTCATCTTGTGGTCCACAACTGAACATTACAGATTTATTCAATCACTTACTTGGATTTCGGATGGATTTTATCGTAAATAACACTTTTAATATAGTAACGCTACTTTTTTCTTCTGAAATATTTCTTAAATATTTCAATACGCTATATTACATCAACCTTTGAAGTCATATTCACACAACATTATTGTGAACGATTTAGCATGTATTTTCATGGTTACTATTTTTGCTAAGAGTATGGCAGCATTGGGAGCATTCGAGTCGCGCAGGAATATATACTTATGAAGGCTCAACACTTTGAGTACCCTTCATAAAGTTTTAAATAATGTTTTCTAATACATTACTAATGGGACCTAATGAAACTCTGATATTTATAAAAATCATCGAATGGTTGACTTTTCAAAACGTCTCACTTAGAGTCGTTTTAGTTTACTTGTACTTTGTGCCTTAAATAAACATTTTGACAATGTTTTCTACTACATTACAAGTGAGACCTGTGTAACTCTGACATTTTTACTAAATTGAATGTGACATTTTATAAAACGTCTCTTTTGAGGTCGTTTTCTGTGACTTGTACTTTGTGCCTAAAAGTCGCACCCCAATGTTACTATTCCGCTGTCGTCCGATTTTGGGGGTGTGACAGTGATTGCTGCTTAAAACAAGTTTGCGAATTTACTTGTGGGTTTTTTTGTGGGAAAGAGCGTGGCTTTCCTACTAGTTCAGAATTATGTGAGTAATATATAGGGCAAGTTTGGTTTCCAAAAGGTTATGCGTGATGATGATGATACTTTCTACTTTAAATTTACCTCTAGGACGGGAATGGAGCAGGTTCTGGAATAAGGTCCATGGATGATACAGAATCAACCTCTTATTTTAAACTAAATGGACGCCTAATATGTCTTTGTCTAAAGACAAAGTAACAAAGGTCCCAGTTTGGGTTAAAATTCATAAAGTTCATGTTGTTGCATACTCTAAGGATGGGCTGAGTTTAATAGTAACTCAGATTGGCAAACTAATAATTTTGGACGCTTTCACAAGCTCCATGTGTGTTGAACCTTTGGGAAGACTAGGTTTTGCTCGTGCACTCATTGAAGTCACGGTTGAAAAAGAGCTAAAAAAGAAGATCATTATGGTTGTGCCGATTGTTGATGGAGAGGGTCATACAATGGAACAAATAAGTGTGGAATATGAGTGGAAGCCTCCGCAATGTATGGATTGTAAAGTTTTTGGGCACGCATCTGAAGAGTATCCTAAATGGGTGATTAAACCTGTTAAGGATACTAATGCTGCCAAGAATGATGGGTTTACTAATGTTCACAATAGAAAAAAGAAAGGGAAGAAAGTTGATAATCAAGTGTGACATATTGAGGTTTTAAAGTTAAAAAACTCTAAACCTAAATATGTTTGGAACATTAAGACTTCCAAACCAACCAGTTCCAAACCCACTGATGTTGTGAACCTTAAGAATCCTTTTGATGCTTTACAGGATCATGATGAGACTGAGAATGTGCATGAAGTGGGTGAAGTGTTGGTAAAGGGGCTGTAAATACTTTTGAGGTTTCTGATCCGGATAAAGAGGACAATTTAGATAGTAAAAGCAAAGTTAAGGAGATGTTTAATGAGTATAACACGTTAATTGCTAACACAAAGGGGGAAGCACTCACTCTCAAGATGTCTTTAATGTTTGGTATCGCCTCATGAAACATTAAGGGTTTGAACCGCACCCCTAAACAATCAGAGGTTCGGCAAGTGGTGAGTGAGAATCAATTAAGTGTTTGTGCTATTTTGGAGTCTCATGTGGACCTCACATCGTTATCTAGAGTGTACTCGAAGGTTTTATGTGCTTGGGAATGGACCTCTAATGCTAGTTTATGCACTAAAGGTTACCGGATTATCCTTGGATGGAATAAGGATATTGTGGATGTTATGGTCATGGCCTAATCTAATCAAGCTGTGCATGCAAAGGTTATTCACCGAGATGATAACAAAGCTATTTTTTGTACTTTTGTCTATGCAGGGAATGATCCTATGGAAAGGCGTTGTCTTTGGGGTGATTTAGGTCTCCATAAGAATGTGGTTCGCGGGATGCCATAGATTCTTTTGGGAGATTTCAATATATCCCTAAACTTGGATGATACTTTTACGGGCTCATCTAGGATGAATTCGGCCATGTGTGACTTCAAATACTGTGTGAAAAACATTGAAGTTATTGACATCAACAACTCAGGCATTCACTTCACGTGGAATCAAAAGCCTAAAGGTGGGGGTGGTATTCTTAAGAAGCTGGATCGTATTATGGGGAATTTTAAGTTCATTGACATGTTCCAAGGTGCTTATGCTCTTTTTCAGTCATATAGGATTTCTGATCATTCTCTAGCTGCTTAAAATTCCAACACTTTCAGTCTTCAAGCCTAAACCGTTTAAATTCTATAACTTTCTTGGTCACAAAAGTAAATTTTTAGAGGTGGTTTCTTCTCATTGGTCTACTAATATGGCTGGTCATTCAATGTTCCAGGTGGTTCAAAAGATGAAGAATCTAAAAAAACCTTTTTGAAAGATGTTACATGATCAGGGGAACTTACATGAGCGTGTCAATAGGCTTCGTTTTGAGCCTAATAAGGTTCAAAAAGCTCTTGATCAAGATCCATCTAACAGTGTTCTAAGGGATGAAGCGGTTGCGTATGTTCAAGCCTTTAACGAGGCTAAGATTGATGAGGAGCGTTTCCTTAGCCAAAAAGTAAAGATATAGTGGCTTGAGGTAGGTGATTCAAATTTAGCCTATTTTCATAAATCCATCAAGAGTAGGAACCAACAAAGCCGCATTGATGTTATTACTACAACAGATAATGTGGAGGTTACGAGTTCATGTGTACATGATGTTTTTGTTTTTTATTATGAGTCGTTCATTGGTACGTCTATGGCTTGTGATGATTTAAACACGTTGAGGTTGTTTTATAAAAAGGTTTCAGTGGCTTCTAATGCTAATATGATTTGTCCTATAGAAAATGATGAAATTAAAAGGGCCATGTTTAATATTGGTGACGATAAAGCGCAAGGACCTGATGGTTATACATCGACCTTTTTAAAAAAAGGGTTGGGATGTTGTTGTCATGACGTGTGTAATGCTATCCATGATTTTTTTAGTAATGGGCAGTTGCTTAAAGAAATCAACCATACTTTCTTGGCTCTCATTCCTAAGGTTACCACTCCTCTTAAAGTTAATGACTATTGGCCTATTTCTTGTTGCAATGTCATGTATAAGTGTATTAGTAAGATCCTTACTAATCGTATTTTTGAGGGGATCAAGGAGGTTGTGAGCGAAAATCAGTATGCGTTTGTGTTAGGTAGACGTATTTTGGATAATATTCTTATAACTCAGGAGCTTATGCATAATTATCATCGTAATAGAGGTCCTCCTAGGTGTGCTTTTAAGGTGGATATTCAAAAGGCATATGACACGGTTGATTGGCGATTCTTGGGTTTTATACTCAAGAGTTTTGGTTTCCATCCTACTATGACCAAATAGATTATGGCTTGTGTGACTTCTGATCCATTCTCGATCAACATTAATGGTAATATTCATGGTTTCTTTAAGGGCAAAAGAGGGTTACGTCAAGGCGATCCTCTTTCGCCTTATCTTTTCAACTAGTTATGGAGATCTTGACTCTTATTCTTCAAAAGAGGGTTCGTATGTCTGAAACTTTCCGTTATCATAACCATTGTGAGGAGTTGCAAATTATTAATGTATGTTGTGCAGATGACCTCTTTATCTTTGCTCGTGATGATGTGGAATCTACTAAAGTTATTATGGATTCTCTTGATGAATTTAAGCGGGTTTCAGGCTTGGTCCCAAGCATTCCAAAGAGTACGACGTTCTTTTGTAATGTCTTGAACCACGTTAAAATTACCATTCTTAACATCATGACTTTTTCTGAAGGCGAGTTCCCGATTAAATATCTTGGTGTCCGGCTTAATTCTTCTAGGCTTCTAAATAGAGATTGTAAAGTCCTTGTCGAAAAGGCTCGTAACCGGATTGGAGATTGGAAAAACAAGTTGTTATCTTTTGCGGGTAGACTTCAGCTTTGTAAGTCTGTTATTTCTTCTATGCAAGTGTATTGGGCATCTGTTTTAGTCATTCCTAAGGGTATTATTAGTGACATTCAACAGCTCTTACGGGGTTTCCTTTGGTGTAATGATGAGTACAAGCGTGGGAAAGTAAAGGTTACTTGGGATGATATTTGTCTCCCTAAACACGAAGGGGGGCTTGGTTTGCGTAGTCGTAAGGTATTAACCTCGCCTTAATGACTACTCATATATGGAATATTGTTTCTAACAAAGAGTCACTTTGGGTTTGATGGATCCATACATATAAACTTAAAGGACGCACCATTTGGGATATTCTACCTAAAGCGGATATGAGCTGGGGATGGCGCAAAATCCTCCAGCTTTATGAGCTTGTTAAACCCTTTTTCGGGTCCTGATTGGTAATGGTTTAAAGACGCCCCTTTGGTATGATATGTGGTGCTCTTAATGCCCTCTTATTCATTTTCTTTCTCCTACAGACATCATTAGGGAAGGTTACACCATCCAATCTTGTGTGGCAGATCTGGTAGTAATTGGGGCGTGGAACTGGCCACAAGCATGGCTCCTTAAAGCTCCTAATTTAGCGCTTATACCAACCCATATTCTTGACATAACTCACAATGACTGCATGCGCTGGTGTGGTCTTAATGGTAACATGACTGACTTTTCAGTGAAGTGTGCTTGGGAGGTTCTTTGCTTATGTGGAAATGAGGTTTCATGGTACCATACAGTTTGGTTTTCTCATTTCATCCCCCTACATGCATTCCATCTTTTGATTGTAATGAGAAGGAGCCTTAAAACGCAAGACAAATTAAGGCATTAGGATATTGATGCTTCAACTAATTTAAATCAGTTACGTCGCTCGCAATGTGGTACACAACCAGACTTTCACGAACACCTCTTCTTTGAATGTCATTTTTCATCTAAGGTGTGGGCTTTGGTTCGTAAGCTTGCGGGAATGGATCATGTTCCACCTGTTTTGGAGCAAATAATGTTGTGGTTTCAGCCTATGACTTCTAAGCGCACAGTTAAAGGTGTTGTAGGTAAGCTTCTATTTGCGGCCTCATCATACTATATTTGGTTAGAACGAAATAATCGTTTGTTTAAAAACATTATAAGATCTCTGGAGGAGCTTAGAGACATCATTATGGTTACGGTTCGTCTCAAGCTTGTAACCTTTAGATTCAAGAATACTTCGAGGGTCCAAAGTTTGCTCTCGTTATGGAAGATGCCTTCGACGTTTAGATTGTGTGGTCGTGAGCTGTGTTTCATGATTTGTATTGTTTTTTGGTTCTAGCATCATTATGTGGCATGTCACAAACGATTTAGTGGCTGTTCAAGCCTGGGCTTGAGGTTAATGTGGTACACTACCACATTCCATTGTACTAACGTTTTTTTCTGTGATTAATATACTTTAACGGGGTAACCCTTTACCAAAAAAAATTGCACCTTTCGTCCGTATGGTTTAGAAATTGCAGGCAACGTCCTTGTGGGGAAATTTTGGGTTCATTTTCGTCCTTGGTCAAATTAAAATGGCTAAAATACCCATGTGTTCTTTTTTCACTAATCACTAGTACGAGGGGGTATTTCAGTCATTTCAGTTTGACACAGGACGAAAATGAACCCAAAGTTTCCTCACAAGGACATTGCCTGTAATTTCTGAACCATACAGACGAAACATGCAATTTGACTAAACCACAAGCAATAATTATATTTTTCTTAAACTGTATGTTTTGTCTCGGTGAATAACTATTTTGAGACATAAGAAGTAGAAATGTATTGATTTATATGTCTAACAAGGTTTTCAACCCGCGCTCTGCTGCGGAGCGCGGGGTTTTACATTAACAAAACATGCTAACAATCCTGAATAAGTCTCAAATTTTGAAAGTGAGTCAGTTGTAAGCTGCTAATGCCAATTGATAAGAAAATAATGACTTATGTCAAATTGATCAAAACTACCTAAAATTTGTCAAAACGTAAACTGTCTTTGTAACTATACATATCAATTTAAATAGTCCAGAGTCATAGTTTGCTGCATTTCAGCATTAGAAGTATTGACCATGACACATTATTTAACATGCGTTGACCAGATAATCAAAGTGAATCAAAAACATTCTATCTCCATCAACCTGCTTACTCTTTTGCTTCAAACAGCGGGAGCTAAAAAGACTATCTTTAAAAACCCATATCATACCCTGACATGCATAATTGTTGATCTCCAAAGAAGCTGTTTGATGTCCCAATATTAAGAACTGAGTTATGCCGATATGCGTTTTCCAAAAAGTTCAACAATCCCTTTTGTGGGATCTTTTTGCTTCACAATCGATTCCTCAACTAAAATCTACAAAAGATGAAAAAGATGGTTTTGAGTGATGCTTCATCTATAATGCTTTAAATCTGTAGAGCTTAAACTACAATGGACCGGTTAAATGGGTCACCAAATAGGCTGAATGTCATGCTATGTAATAATCCTATGAATTGTGCTTATAGTCAAAATCGCCAGCCAAGCTTTTAAAATTTACCTTTGGGTCGGAAAGTATAATGTCATCAAGAACATGACCGTTACTATGAGCCTCCTGCTTTGTGACATTATTGTTGGTCCATTTTTCATGTACAACATTCTGAAAACAA
>BQNB010130885.1:4019-18866 GCA_026074375.1 Tanacetum coccineum
AGCTCGTTTAGGCTCGGCTCGTTCGAGCTTTTTACCGATCCGATCTCGAGCTTTTCACGAGCGGCTCAGCTCGTTTCCACCCCTATCTAGGTGGATTCGAGTAGAAGCTACTGAGAAGGATCCGTCACTACCAATGTTCCATTTCCATAGATCAGGAGATAAAGAAAGAGTAACATCAGCAAGCTTGGCGAGAAGAGAATGAAGCATAGTATATGTACGACCAGAAACAATGGGTCTACTCCATTGCCAACACCATTGATGTACCGCTCACTAAGCAAGCAATTCTCATTGATGTCAAGACGAAAGAGACGATTATATCTAGAACACAAGGGTTCATCTCCAAGCCAAATATCTTTCCAAAAACGTATAGTCATACCGTTACCAATGCAACATTTCAAAGAATCTTTAGGTAGAATACTTTGAGAATGTAAATAATTAGTGGTACCAACGATAGAAGACCATACTCCTGATGTAGCACAACCTTTCCCGTCAAAACCTGCTTCGGAGCCATGGATAGCTTTAATGAGATTTACCCATAAAAGATTCGGATTGGTTACAAGTCTTCATCTCCATTTTTGAAGTAAAGCAAGATTTAATTCTTTTAAGGTGCTAATGCCCAATCCTCCTTGATCGAGAGTTGCAAGGACATTATCCCATCTAACCCAAGCCATCTTGTTGTTACCGTGCGAACCACCCAAAAAAAACTTAGCACACATTCTTTCAAGACTATTAATAATATGACGTCCCTTTAGTCATTTAAGTGTATTGAAGGGACTAATAAATCGAGTTGCAAGTGCCTCACAGTTAAATAGAACTCACGATATTAGAAAAGAGATCATGCACATTTGTGATGCATGGGTGCCCCCTTATATTGGATCATAAGTTTTTCTAATATATATCATCACATCTTCTATAAAAGGAAAAATCACCTAAAAGATGTTTTTGTAAGAAGAAGAAAAAAACTAAAAATAGATAAAGGCAGTGCGAGTGAGGTCATTGCATTTAGTCAACAATGTCTACATTTGGAACTCGAAGAGAAGTCGAAGCCCAAAAATGTTGACTGTAAATGATATTGAGTTTTGACTATATACACGATATACTTTTCAACACATATCTTGGGTCAAATTCGAGGCCTTCTGTATACTTTTTCAACCCTTGCAAAATCAATCATTGATTTTAAAACAGAATTAAATAGTTATAATTTATACATCTTACCTAGATAACTTGAAACTTACTGAGTAAATTACTGGAATATATTTTTAATTTTTTATTGTCTATGTATTTATTTCTTATTTACTCTACTTACTTATTTTCTTCAAACAGTATAAGTGTATGTATGATACCTAATGTATATACTTCGACGTACTTTCTACGAGTCTAAATTGTCAACCACCACATAACCAATAACACTAAAAACGGTAATACAAAACGTTTTCAAAACTCTTATGTATCAACTTTAAATTCACATTTCAAACATATTTCTAAGTCGGACAAATTGCTAGATTGTGACTGGCGCCGTTGTACGCTGTTGTTTGACCACACAATACAGTAAGAAAGATTTTTTTTTGTTTCCTTAAATTTTTGTTTGTGGTTTTTAATATTTGTCATAGGTTTCAATTATTGATACAATTGTTGTTAATATTATGTGGTTTTTAATTGTAGGTGGTCACCCAAAGTTAGTTTCCTTTGAAGTTCATCATGGCGTGTGCTTTACACTAACACCAGACAGATCTTATATTGGTGGACATGTATCACATGTTGATGTTGTTAATATTGATGAGTTTTGTTTACATGTCCTTAAAGAAATGATGGTTCAACTGGGTTAAGGTGTGGCAAACTTAGTGTACTATCATTTTTTGAAACAAATATTAAGCTTAGATTATGGCACACACCCTTTGACTGTTGATGGTGATGTGTTAGAGCTGACAAAGCATGTTAAGGATAATAAGATCATTTTAATGGATGTTGAACATGGAAGCACTAATGTGTAAACTATATTTACTACAGCTAAGAAAGGAGTTGTAATAGAAGTTGATAATTAGGGATGACAAAAAAACCCGAACCCAATAGGGAAACCCAAAACAAAATGTTTTGGGGCGGGGCGGGGCATGCTTATCGGGTTACGGGGCAGGGTTCGGGGCATTAACGGGGATTTTTATTGGGTTCGGGGCGGGGACGGGGCATAACATCCCCAACCCGCCCCACCCCGAAACTATACATAAATATCGATCTATTATTTTCATATATTGTTATGTTAGTATCTACGTAATAAAACAAATATTATTAGTTTTTTGTAGTTTTATATCTTTGCAAGATTATAAGTTGTGATTAAAAAAACTTTTTTTGTGTTATGTTTTCAAAAGAAGTTTTGATTTTTTTAAACATGGCTATTAATATTTATTTTAATTTGTTGAAAACTTATAAAGGCTACTAATTAGTATATTATTAGTGGGTTCTTGATTATTCATATTATTGCATGTAATCACATTTGTAAAAATATGGCGTAAAAATAATAATAAATGGAGAACAACGTGTATTTTGTGGAGTAATACACTCGTAAAGACGCCCCGATAAGATCCCCAACGGGGATTAAAACGGGTTTGGGGGAGCATCCCGCCCCAATAGAATGCCCTGATAAGATCCCCATTATGGATTGGAGTGGGTTTGGGGCGTAGTTTGCTAATCGGGTTTGTCGATGGGGGTGGTCGCCCCGCCCAAACCCGCCACATTGTCATTCCTATTGATAATCACTTTATAAGGGCTCTTATAGATATTGATAGCAGCCCTGATGTGAATAGGAATTTAATACTTATGTGTTCTAGGAATTTGACAAAAAGTTGAAAAGAGAGAAACTCTAAGGCATTAAGCATTGGTGAAGTAATAAAAAAATTGAGTAAAAAACATCCTACTAGTGCTGATAAAGGACCAACTATAAAAGAGTCTCCAACTATAGAAGAAACTAATCCCTTTGATGGTCTTGATGAGATACTAGGTGTTATGCAAACACTGGGAATGAGATAATAGTTCACGTAGATAACAGTTTAACAATTGATTGTGATAGGGTATTTGAGACAGACGTTGGTCCTGTGGGAAATTTCAAAGAGGTGAAGGGGGATAGGGAGAATGAAATAGAAGAAGAGAGTGAAAAAAGTGAGACAGAAGAAAATGATGCAATTAGTAGTGAAGCAGATGATTTAGAGGAATTGGATTATGATCCAAAGGATGATAAAAGGGTTTGATGATGATGAGCATTGTAACAACCATGACTTGAGCAGGTTAGTCAAACCGTTAGTGATTGACTTATGTTTCTGTTGCAATGTATGGTTTATGTGATTCTATGAGTTTATGTGTGTGCATATGTGTTTTTGAGGTATTGATAATCAATCTATTGAGTGTGATCATCTCAATGAGATTGGATTGATGGTGAAATTTATTGAGTTCATTTCCTTCACTTTTGAGTGACGAGGAAATGATTATTGAGATTTTAGCGTTTTTGTGTTAAATATGTAAGTAATTATACGTATACGTATTTTTGTGTTAGCAATTTAAGATAAGTTTAGGTTTTAGAGGTTAAGATAAGAGAAATGAGTATTTGATGGAGAAATTTCATTGTAATCACTTATAGTGATAATGGAATTGTTTGGGTATTTTGAGAGAATTATTTTGGTTAACATGTGGATATCTAGGTGATGGATTAAAATGAGAAGTGTGTCATTTGTGAAAGAAATGAGTTTGTTAAAATATGAGAGTTTTTGGAAGACTTTCTATTTTTAGAAAGTGAATTTGAAAATGAAAAGTTATTTTTAGAAAGTAGTTTTCAAGCATAATGGTTTAACAAAATAGCTTATGTTTTTATAAAACTTAAGGTATAAAGATAATTAATTAATTAATAAAATAAAAGAAAAAAAAATATTTTTTTTGGCATGAATAGTAAAATCCGAATTTTGGAAAAAAAAAGAAATAAAAGAAATAAAAGCCTAATTAAACTAGGACTCTAATTAGGAATTATCTAGATAATTATTTGGGGACTATAAATACAAAACAAAACCCAAACCCCTCCCCCTATTATTCCAGTCGACGAATTCAAGAGAAGGAGAAGAGAAAAAATTAGGGTTCTTTTCTAAGGTAAATTTTCTAATTCATGTTCAATTCTAATTATAATTATTCAATTCTAGTAACTTAAATATGATGGATTAAGGTTATAAATTAGGATTTATAAATTAGGGTTCTTAAGTTTCTGGAATTTATTGAAGTATAGATCATGTTTGACCTTTCGGTTGATTATTTACATGATTAGGATCGTAGGTTAGAGTTGAATCTTTGGGAAAAGTCGTTTTAATTCACTGCAGAAATTTAGTCAGACTTGTAGAGGTCATAACTCGGTCATAAAAGATCAAATAAATAATTTACAACATACTTGAGGTAACCTCAGAGAGCCTACTTTCTAGAAAAGTCGGCCTCATGAGTTTTTATGGTCGGGAAGTGGGTCAAAGGGTCGTTACAAAATCAATATGTAAAACAGTGACGAATTTTAGTTTTAGTTTTGATTTTTCTAAAAATACTTAGACATTGAGTTATAGGCTCTAAGTCACATGGAAGTTAGTTCATATATTGTGTGTGTTCCCTGAATTTTGGCTAAGGTCATAGAGAGGTCTAAGTTGGTTAACCAATGTCAAACTTTTAGAAGGTCAGATTCTGGACGAATTTTAGACACTTTGGATTAATGAATATCTAAAGGGCATTTGTAAAAGGGTAATGACTTTGGGAGAGCTAGGAGAGGTTCATAAGACATGTATGTTAGCTCTGGTGTATTTTGGTTTGAATTATTGAAGTGTTTAAGTGGTACGTTTAGGGCGTGTAAGCGAGTATAAAATTCTGCTCAAAACCAGAAAGTTAAAAGTATAGTATTAAAATATAATTGGCATATGTAAGAGTTGGAAGAGAGTTGAATCGAGTATAGAACTATGATAGATAGTTTAGATATCCATCATAGTTGAGGTTATATCATATTGGGTTGAATACCTAATTGGTGGTAACTTATTGTGTGCTTAATTATTTAGATTGTCAGTGAAGTATTTGTGAAGCTTTTGTAGGAACTTGTGGAAAGCTAAGCGTCACGTGAGTTTTATAGTCCCACTTTTAATGTTTTACATTGGGATGGAAATGATGTAGTAGCCAAAATGTTTTAATTACTGTGATAATGGTTTAAAGTGATGCATGGGACTGTATGTGGCTATTATAGTTATGTTGTACTTGTTTTGATGTGATACGCTCCATGGCTTAGTGATCAATTAGAGTGGGTTTTGTGGTATGCTCCATGGCTTAGTGATCAATTAGAGTGGGTTTTCTGTGTGATTTCGGTTAGAGGGTAGTGCTTCTACCTATTCCAAATCTAACTGGAGGATTGAAATAAGATCTCATTTATGTGTGATTCCGGTTAGAGGGTAGTGCTTCTACCTATTCCAAATCTAATTGGAGGATTGAAATAAAGATCCCATTTTGAGTGAATAGGATAGAGTGGGTAGTTGCTTCTACCTATTCCAAATCTTTATTGGAGGATTGAATAATAAGATTCCCATTTCTGTGATTTCGGGTTGGAGGGTAGTGACTCTACTCATTTCAAATCTAACTGGAGGGTTGAAATAATACTCCATTCTGTGTAATTCCGATCGGAGGGTAATGGATTACTTCAGGCTTTGTTATGTGGATCGTGGGCACGTTCCGTCCCGTTGTGATTGATTGTGTGTTGGATGATAGCCTATGTGATAGCTAGCTTAAATTGTTCTGCCATGATATGTTATGTTAATCGCAACATTTTTTTTTAAGATTGAGTTGTGTGTCTTAAACCTATGACTCTTACCAACCATTGTGTTGACGTATTTTAAGGCACATTTTTAGGTGAAGGTTATGAGGAATATTTAAAGCTAAGAGAGTGGCTAGAATGCCTAATAGAAAGGATATGAGAAAGAAGACCCTCGACTAAAACACAAGTATAGATTAGGTACTTATATGGCTCTCTTGCGGAGATGTGTTATCTTTAATATAGTGATAAGGTGAGAAGATTATAATACTTTGAAGTTAGAGTTAGAGGATAGGAGAAGAGAAAATAAAGGAAATAATGTTTGCAAGAAGTGAGGAATACAAAGGCCAAGTGTGGGTATTTATATGCCAAAAGTCCCAAGAGTGTAAAAACACTTCGAGACTGGCGCGCTGCCCACGCGTCAGTGCGTGGCCGGCGCGCCAGATTCCTAAAGTGTTTTCTTCTGGATTTTGGTGTTTAAATACCCGCACTTGTTAAACCCCCAATTGTACTTTACGCTATGACCTTTCAATCATTCTTACACTCAAATTTAACCAACTCAAATAGCCATTTGATAAAAGCGTTTATGACGTGTTTAAAGAGAGGTTTAGGGGTCGTTTGTTCGATGAAAAGAACTATCGGACAAGGGTATATTTGGTATTCCTCCAAAGTAATTGGTCTAGTTAGAAACTAACCATGGTTTGAGGAGTGAGTTAGGGTACAAGAGAATATTCTAAGAATATGTTAAACTTGGTAAGGAAGTATAGATGTTATGGGGGAGAATTTGAAATTTGATAGAGATGAGTTGTGTGTGAGTTGTAGTTGTATGTTGAGTCTGCATGGATGTGATGTTGATGTGATGAAAAGGAGCCTCTTGTTTGAGTTTTGAATTACACATGTGGGATAAAGAGGATGATGGGAATGAGGTAAGTTGGATTGGTGACTTCACATGATTAAGTGTTAGGATAGAAGAGTGTGTGTGTAATTTGAATTTCAACTTGAGAGAGTATGTGAGTGAGGAGAAGTGTATAAGATAAGTTTTGAGTGTGTGTGAAATTCAAATTTGATTATGAGGAATATAATGAATAGGAGATATGTGGTGAAGAATGTTTTGATGTGATATATAGGAGCCTATGTTGGAATGTTGGGGGACAACAAGTACAATGAGGTACAAGGTGTAAGAGAATGTGAGCTGTCCCATGTGAGGATAAGACTAAGGAATGTTTAAGCGAGAAAGGTTTAGGCCTATGAAGGTTTGTGAAGAAGAAGTATGAAGATGATGATGGTAAGTAAGAAATCAAAAGATTGATTTTGGTTGATAATCATGTTGCCAATAAGAGAGAAAAGAATGGGCAAACATGATTATGGAATGATTTGGGGAAGTGTATAGAATGTTTGTAGGATTGTGTAGACAAAATGTTTAATCATTTGTTGGGGGTAAGAAGGGTTTGACAAATGATTAAGGAGTGTGGAAGTGGGAAGTGATATAGAAGTGTGTACGGAGGAGTGTGGGGGTTTGTAAAAACATTTTGTATGTGTGGGAAGTGACAAAATCCAAAGAATAATCAACTTCAAAATACCACAAACTCAATTAGTCATTTAGACTTTAATCCATGATAACCAGTAATGTAATTAATCACTAATCATCTTGATTCAAACAAGTTAAGTGCTTTGCATCTCAAGTAAAGCATATCCCATAACTATGAAAGGATGCGTTTACACAAAGTGACATTTGATTTAGTTTGACCAATATGGGAGTAAGGCCCGTTACATGATTAGGACCAATGTAAATCCGAATTAAGGTCAAATGAATACTTTTGTTTGATGGTATGTTGAAAGTATGTTCATACTAGGTTTAGAAAGAAGTTTCGGCCTTGGTTAGAGGCGTTTGATAAAAGAAGTGAGTTGGAGTTTTGTTGAGATACGAGAGGATTCAGTTTTGCTCCTTTCTAAGTCTAAACTTCATTTGGAGTGTTCCCAAATGCTTAAATATCATATACATACCTTTATTGAAGTTTCCACATGTGTTGGGTAAGAGGAAAACCGACATTACAAAATCCGTAAAAACGGACTTCGTGAGTGGCGCACTGACGCGTGCCAAGCGCGCCAGTTTCACAAACGTTTTTCTGTATTTTGGATATTGTTTGTTATTTTATGTTTTGCGAATGTTTATTTGTCACGTTAAAACATAAAGGAGATCCTAGTCAATGTTGCACCAACACATATATATCGAAAGAATTTTCATCGAAGCATGTTTGACCCCGATCAAGCTGGCAAGGTAAAACATTGGGATGACCGTGTTGATTCAAGGTGACTGACTAATTATGAATTTGTTTATCTGTTTATATGTTTATATGTTTTTTATTTTTTATTCTAGATTTATGAGGTTTATATAAATGGACGCTATATTGAACAAAAATAACGACTCACCAAAATCCATAGGCTCAAGCGTCTAAAGCTTATGTGTTGCATCAAACTTATTCAACCTCATAGCTCCAAACATCGGAAGCGCATATTTTAGAACATAAAATATTATAAATTTAAAAGCTAAATAATATCTCTTAACTAATGGGTGGTGTATTAGATAACACTTTCAAAAATTATGCATATGCAAAAATGCGTTTTTGTAAAAGAATTTGTTTCAAGAATCACGCGTATGCAAGAATGCGCTTTAGAAAGACTGTGAAACAACCTTAATCAATAGTGGGAATAATTTAAAGCAAGTGTGAAAGGTCAACCTGATATGTATCTGCCTTATCTTAAATTATGAAATCAAATACTGATTTTACTTTTACTTACGTTCGACCTTTGTGGAGGCACTAAAGCCAGTTCAAAAAATAACTTGAATTATATACGGAGTTCAAAACTAATATAGTTAGAATTATACCTCGACAAAGTGAGTTGAGAGCGTCAACAATACTGGTGATGGAAGATGCTTTGTTTATATAAGAAGTTACATAAGTAGAATAAGTCATCTGAGGTCCTCGACGTGCTTGTCTGCTTTGGGATAGTGGATCATGTGCAGGGTCATGCATTGCAGATAGAAAGGTATAACAATATGAGCTTTCAAAAAATATCCAAAATATTATGGTAGATGATACACTATGTAATACCACAAAAGAATTTGCCATTGGTATTGGAGCACTGCTTGCTTGGGAACTAAAGAAGGATTCAAGATCATTGTCATTCTTTTATTAGTTCACCTTGGCAGCAGCGGCAACAACAATCCTATTTCGAGCTTCAACAACAGCTCTTTCTCTAGCCTCATCATTAACCCTTTCAACAACAATACACTCTAAACGAAATAAAACCTACAAAATCAATTATGTGCAGTATACTATAATTGTTTAAAACAAATATCTTAATGACAAACACTTTAAAAACACGCGTGGTCAAATATAGCTCAATTTATGGCGTTTGTTACCTGGATCAGCTCATA
Source organism: Tanacetum coccineum (assembly GCA_026074375.1). NCBI lineage: Eukaryota > Viridiplantae > Streptophyta > Magnoliopsida > Asterales > Asteraceae > Tanacetum > Tanacetum coccineum. Next base: position 13,259 of record BQNB010130885.1, read on the forward strand.
CGCAATTGCAGCTTCCGTATTAACCATCAAGTATCAACAGTGAAACCGATAGGTGAGATTATACATAGTACTATGGAGAGGATGAAGAGCAATACCACTGTAACTTCTATTGTAGTAGGATAGCAAGCGTAATTCGTTAGTTCTGAAGATGACAGCCACAATGATACCATTACAACAACCGAATCACATAAATACCTGAAAATCAGATTGAAATATCTGAATTTAGTAACAAAAATATAAAAACCAACCATAATGATCGAATATAAAGAATAACATACATGATTTAACCTCTTCATTCTCCATATCATAGTCGGCTCGGCTTGAAATATCGGCTCCACTCACAGTCAGGCTAATGAACAATAGCCTTCTCTTACACATGCTTTTTTAATACCCGTTATCCCCTTCAGTTCACGATATATGCTCAGATTGATTAATAATTGATAAAAGCAGAAACATCCGCCATGGCTGCGAATCTAATAGTTTGCCCTGCCAAAACACGGACATTCACGGCTTTAATCAAATATGTTCAAATTCATCATAGCCTTTTTTCGTTCGTAGTTACACTTTATAGTAACCACATTAATATAAAAAAGCATCAGGAAACCAAACTTCGATAAACGTACGAAAACATCAGTATACACACGCGAGCACCACCGTAGCACTATTTCTCAGGCTACCCTTAATACTCCCACTCAGCCTCAAAAAAGCTATAAAATGATGATCAGAAACAAAGATGAGATGAATGTAAATGTATCAACGAGGCTCAGGGAGCTTAAGAATCGAAAAAAGTGGACATTCGCCATGGTTGCAAACCTAATAATTTCCCTCGCTAAGACGTGGACGTTCACAACTTTAATCGAACCTCCCCGGATACATCACAACCACTTATATTCAATTTCTTCATTATTCTCATATCATAAAAAGGCAATGGAAGTCCACATAGACAACTTATGAGCCCATTTGACACGTACAAATCTGAAAGTAACAAAATCTAAGCAGAAACGACAACAAAAATATTAACACAAAAAGAAGAGTTAACCCGCCATGGCTGCAAATTTAGTAACTTGCCACGCCAAGATGCGGATAACCTTAACTCCATACATTTGCCCGCCAAACTCTCCCAAATCGGTTTATACACTCATGACCACATGCTATACACAATTTATGACCACAACATGTACCACAACTTAACTCGCTTTCCTTTCAGCTTATTTTGCAGCTTATAAGCTTATTTGACACCCTTATTTTATCTGACATAAGGTACAGTAAACTCGGGCAGTTATCAATCGATAGAATAATCTACAAAGCTGCCACCTCCATTCACACACAATACAATCGCAATCCACCTCAAAGCCTCCCATACACAAAATTCCCAACACACAGAAAGTCTCTGCCATTTTTAACAATACCAATACCTTAAATCCAACCCCTAAAAAGATTAATTTTCACTTTAACTAAATTCTCAAAAACAAAAATACCCGAAATCGATATTCGAAACTAAAGACAAACTTACAAAAATTCATGTAAACACCGAACCATAAAAACCCCCAAAAATTGCTCGAAACTAATCAAAATCGGAAAACTAAAATTACAATACCTCCAATCAAATAAGAGAAGATCTTGATTTCATCCGTAGTTTGTGGTATCGATTTGTGGGTAGAAGGTTTAAGAAGTGTGTGAATCACTCGCTTGCTGGATTTTTTAGAGAGAGAAGGATGAGAGATTTGTAGGTTGATGATATTAGAGAGAAGAAACAATCTGAGTATTATTGTATGAGAGGGACATGTACCCCATTTTATTGATAGAGAGACACGTAGCTGGATTGGAAGTCGTGTACTTTGTTTGTCAAAAAAATATTAGGTTTTGTGAAAAGTATATTAATTTAATGTTTTTATATAGTGATTACATTTTTGATAATAAGTTTTAAATAAAATGATTCAAACATTACAATGCTTTTGACTTAAATACTCTCTTATAAACAAATTACTTATTTTTTCGTGTAGCAGGTCAACATAATTACTTTGAATGATATATACAGTATCTCAACTATAAAACAACTTCCAAAATTTGCACGTTACTTTAACTATTTACATTTTTCATTTTCTTTTTGTTATACTCTCGAGCTATTTGATTTAATATCTAATAAATATTTAGCAAACTTTTGTATAAAAGAATCATTAACGACTTTTAAATATCGAATTAAAGAGGAGCATATTTGCAAAATTTTGAAGGTTTGTGCAATTTTTGAAAATTATTAAAACAAAGATTGAATATAATAACGAGGATTTCTCACCACGCGTTGCCGCGGATTTTTTTGTCCGTATAGCGCCTGTATATGGTCATGTTGCATTTAGCGTAATTGTCTTTTGTCGTGAATTGATCGATCGGCTGTTCATGTGTTAATCTTAAATTAAGTTCGCTTGAGTTTTGCAAACTAGGTTTCATTATAAACTTGGACAGATATGTATTTTGTTATTTTTGTTATCGCAAAACACTTCAACAAATGCAAATATATTATGCATCATGCGGGGTTAATTCACTAAGTTTGCAGCTATGCCAGATGAGTTCACATTTTCTATATGTTGGTTTGCTTCTTTTATTTTTTGGGAAGTATGGAAAGACTCGCATGTTTGCATTCGTTGCAATGAGAGCGAAAACACTATACAAATACGAGTGAACAAAATCACATTTATACACTATGTATGTTGCGGTTCAAACGATATATTTGGTTCTAGCAACCGTCTTATATATGTAAATGACAATTCTAGAATATGCAAAAATACAGTACCCTCTATACCAGCTAATCACAGGACACTTCTCAAAAAAATTTAACTGAACACAATCTCATATCCGATGGTATATAGGAGGTGAGCTGTAGACGACTTAGCCTTACTAAAAGTTAGAGAGGTTACTTTAAGGGGACCTCTGACTTTTTTGCAGGGAGTGATGATCGAACTCTTGCATTTGTCTCCAAAGAAGAGGGGTTTTTCCAACTGATCAAACCATGTTGGACATGCATATACATTTTCAACACACTTATTCACTGAACCACATGTTTATGCACAATGCACATAGTTTAACATGATCTGAAAGTCTAAATAGCAGAAACATTATACAACCTAGTCTTAAGTACATAATAATTTATAACAAATCTTAATGAGCAAGATTAAAATATGCAACAACAACGTCACCCACATCTTTCAGGCCAGTACAATAAACGTAGGGTGTATTTGTTTTTGCCAAAAACATCTAAACCAAGTATGACTCTAACTAGTCAAACATGGTCAGATGTTTTTGTTGTTGTTTTTTTCAAGATTCAAACACGGACAAATGGTTCAGATCTTACTAAATTAGACTTGAGAATAAGGTCTTACTGCCTCTTACCCTTATCTTTCAACTCCACAATATTAAACAAAAGCTGAAAATAACAAATATATAAAAGATCTCAGGTTTTATCATTTTAATAAAAAATCTTTAAAGATCTATATAAACCCATCATCGATCTATAAATATAAACACCTACCAGTGTGTGTTCGAAATATAACAAAGACGAAAAACACCGATAACAAGATTCAAAATGGATGTAGCCTTTCTTGTTTTAGCTTTGATTGATATAAGAAATGGAACAATTTTTTTGGTTTGTGTTACCTTTGTAACAAGAGAAAACAAAGAATGATTGGTTTTGTGTTGTCGATGATTGAAAATAACAGAAGCGTAGGTTTTTTTGGCATTGAATATGGTTGTGTGCTGTGTGCATATACAAATGTTTAGGTTCAGGGTTGTCATATGGGCTTGGTTGATTATTTAGGTGAGTGGTTTTGTAATTGGGTTGACACGAGTTTATGTATGTTTAGTTGAATTTTATTTTTTTTGTGGGCTTTAATGGTGTGCATTGTTCGGGTTATATCCGAATAAATCGAAAACCGAAATTGAAACCGAATCGAACAAAAAAAACTTATAACTGAATCGAATTTATCAAAACCGAACTGAACTAAGTACTCGGTTCTCGGTTTGGATATGATTTTGGAAAAATGAAAAACGAACTGAACCGAAAATCGAATTCACATATGTAATTTTTATACAATATTATATTAAAAAGCGTTAAAAAATTAACCGAACCGATGGAGGGCCTATATGAATTTTGGTATTATAATTTGGACTATAAATAGCGTTGGCTTGAATTTTTCGGGTTCGTTAAATTAGAAACAAGCTAGTTTTCGTGAAATTGACAAATTGAATGACACGGGTGAACCATAACCGTGTGTTTGTGAATTTTAAAGTTGAAACTTCTTTCCAAATATTAATCTTAAAATATATATTCAAGCTACTTATCCATCGTATTATTAAGGTTTACTACTTAAAAACGGACAATTAAAACCATTAAAACAATTATAAAAAACAAACAACGTTATTTCATTCAGATTCAGACTTTGTACCCATCTCTTACTGGTAAGATGTAGTAGTCAGATTTAAACAAAAAATATTTTAATGAAACAAACACACCCTTACTGAATGAGGTGTAATATCAGTCTCTTATCAATAATGGTTATTAACTTAGGGTCCGTTTGGTGTGTCATTAGGATTCACTATAGATATCGGTTTGATTATGAAGTAGAATGGAATTGAATTAAGCAAAAAGAATCATTGTCAAAAAATTTATTTGGTTTGACATTTCATGTATTGGTTTTATGGTTGTTTTATGGTTTTGTGGGTCCAAGTCAAATTGTCATTTTCTTTTCACTCTTTTTATATAACATAAACAACTATTTTATGTTTAATTAGTTGTGGGCCACCTTGATTCAATGTGAAACCACTCAAGGTGTGTTTGTTATGGGGGATTGACTTTTGGGTTTGGGTCTTAAAGTAAAAAATGATTGTTTGGTATTAAAGGAGGGTTTTAAAAATAGCAACCATCACCAAATACAGGGGATTACAGAAAACTCATGTAAGTGACCTAGGTTTGCTTCTTTTTCCATAATATGTGGGCCCACGTTTGTTATACACCACTCACTATCTTTTTCAGTTTATTTTATTATACAATAATTACTAAATATTCAAATCTATATATTATATTTATATACAAAATAATTATTATATTTATAAATATTATTATATAAATATAATTTCTTTCTCCTAAATCAAATTCAAAACCAAATCCAAAACCGTTCACAAACCAAACGCACCCTCAATATAGGCTGGTATGATTTGTATGTGTTTTAGCACATATTTCAAAAATTGATTCAAAAATAATGTTACCAAACAATTATACTTATATTATTAACCAGTAAGATTGTTTTCTCGAGGAGGCTTTTAATGCCTATACAAACCCGGTTCAATTTCCGGTTTTTTGAATTTGTTGACCCGAGGTTTGTTGTTCCAGGGTTTCTCTACACGTGTATCATACGTGTTCACAACAAAACCCCTCCACCTATTTTGTTATTTCTCTCTCACACTAAAACTCCTCCGCCTCTCTGAAAGTTTTGTTCTTTCTCTCTCTAAAAACAGGTGTCACCGACCTTTGTTGCTATCTCTCTCTAGAAGCAGATCATGGGTTTAGGGTTTGTTCTTGGTGTTTGTTTTAATTGTGGTTCGTAAGGGGGTTTGATGT
>BQNB010130886.1:0-18866 GCA_026074375.1 Tanacetum coccineum
TTCGGCTTAAAAACCTTAAAGTTATCATTTTTATTGTCCCTATAGGTTTAGTAACACTTTTGGTATAATTTTTTTTGGAAAACAATCGTTAAAAATGTGTCTTTTTGAGGTTTGAAAAAATGGGTTTCGAAGGTTAACCGAACTAGTCTTTTCAGTTAGAACCGATCTAATATAACTCAGTGTGAACCGAACTAAACGATTTCAGTTACAACCGATCTAGTTGTTTTCAGTTATAACAGATCTAGACGTTTTCCAGTGAGAACCGATCTAGTTGACTTCAGTTACAACCGATCTAGTTGATTTCAGCTATAACCGATCTAGACGTTTTCCAAAGACAACCGATCTAGTTGACTTCAGTTACAACAAATCCAGTTGATTTCAGCTATAACCGATCTAGACGTTTTCCAGAGACAACCGATCTAGTTGTAATACAATATGAACCGATCTAGTTGCAACAATGTGAACCGATCTAGTTAACTGCAGTGTAAACCTATTTAGTTGTAACAGTGTGAACCGATCTAGTTTGTTTCAGTGTGAACTGATCTAGTTATCTGTAGTGTGAACCGATCTAGTTAATTTCAGTGTGAACCGAACTAGTCAAGTTTAATTAAAATCGAACAACTCAAAATTTTAAATTATACAGTTTATCTCTTTGACTTATAAAATCTCATGAGACGTTAAGTTGTTTTCCCGGTTTTGTCAAGAATTGTAAAATACCGTGTAGTTTTAAGAATTCAAATACTTAAAAGTCACCTTAATCAAACATAATTTCTTTATACCACCGTTCGATCCAACAATAATCTTTTAACATACCAATTTCTCAATGACGACTCTTGCCGACAAAGCAATTCTGTCAGGTGCGGACAATCATCCACCCATGTTGGAAAAGGATATGTATGATTCTTAGAAAATCAGAATGGAGCTATACATGTTGAATATACAACGTGGACGAATGATCCTTGAATCCGTTGAAAATGGTCCACTCATCTGACCTTTAATTGAAGAAAATGAAGTGACAAGACCAAAGAAATATTCTGAGTTATCTGCTACAGAAGCAATTCAAGCTGATTGTGATATCAAGGCAACAAATATCATTCTCCAAGGATTACCACCTGAGGTCTATGCCTTGGTTAGCAATCATAAAGTCGCCAAGGATCTTTGGGCAAGAATTCAACTTCTCATGTAAGGAACTTCATTGACTAAATAGGAAAGAGAGTGTAAGCTTTATGATAAATTCGATAAGTTTGCTTATAAGAAGGGGGAAACACCACGTGAGTTCTACTTGAGATTTTTATTGCTACTCAATGACATGAACATCTACAATATAAAACTGGAATAATTTCAAGTAAACACCAAGTTTTTGAACACTCTTCCTCTTGAGTGGAGCAAATTTGTGACAGATGTCAAACTGGTTCGGGATTTGCATACAACTAATGTTTATCAGCTTCATGCTCACTTGGACAACATGAATTTCATGCAAATGAGGTTCGTTTAATGCATGAACGCAACTCAGATCCGCTTGCTTTGGTTGTAACCCATCAGATGACCCAGTCTTCTTATCAAACTCATTAAAACTCTTTCCAAAACACTCAATTTCAACCACAAGTTTCACCTTATCAGTCTCAACAATACTCAACTCATCAATCATCAACACCTCTTTCAATCACTTTACCATCCAATGATTATCAATCATCAGTTCACTACAATGTTTATTCTCCATCATCATCCATCCCTCAATTAGAATATGCTCCCACAGTTAACCAACAACCTAAATTTTTCCAACCAGACTCGGGTCTAATTATTCCAGTGTTCCAGAAAGGTGATGATCCCATTGATGCCATCAATCACATGATGCCTTTCTTGACTGCTATTGTCATTTCCCGCTACCCCACCACCAATAACCAGCTGAGGAATTCATCAAACCCTAGGCAACAAGCTACCATTAATAATGGAAGAGTGACATTACAACCAATTTAGGAGAGACAAACATCTTTAGCGGCGGGTACTACAAGGACATACACTCTAGGAGTAAGTGGAAGCAATTCTGGGAAACAAAGGACTGTTATTTGTTACAACTGCAAAGGGGAAGGCCACATGTCCAAACAGTGCACTAAACCTAAGAGGAAACGGGATGATTCATGGTTTAAGGATAAAGTGTTGTTGGTACAAGCTCAAGCAAGTGGTCAAATTCTACATGAGGAGGAACTTGCATTTTTGGCAGATCTAGGAATTCCAGAAGGTCAAGCCACACAGACTGTCATTACTCACAATGCTGCTTATCAAGCTGATGATTTGGATGCATATGACTCTGATTGTGATGAACTCAACACTGCCAAAGTTGCTCTCATGGCGAATTTATCTCATTATGGTTCAGATGCTCTTGCTGAGGTACACAATCATGATAATATGAATAATAATATGATTAATCAAGCTGTGCAGGCGATGCCGTCTTCTGAACAGTCGAATGTTGTGAACCACTCAGAGACTGAGTCAATAAATTTTTGGGTACAGTCAAATTCAGAAATGATCACGCAACAAGGATATTGGGTTATGGTGATTATTAGATTGGGAATGTTACGATCTCAAGGGTTTACTATGTGGAAGGACTTGGACACAACTTATCCTCTGTTGGCCAATTTTGTGATTTGAACCTTGAAGTTGCTTTTTGTCAACACACCTACTTCAACAAATTTAGAAGGTGTTGATCTATTGATTGGATCTCGAGGCAACAATCTGTATACTCTGTCTCTTAGAGATATGATGACGTCCTCTCCTATATGTCTCTTATCAAAGGCCACAAAGACTAAGTCCTGGCTATGGCACTAACGTTTGTCTCATCTGAACTTTGGTGCAATCAACCATTTAGCTAGACACGGTCTTGTTCGAGGTCTCCCTAAGCTAAAATTTGAAAAGGACCATCTGTGTTCTACTTATGCAATGGGGAAAAGCAAGAAGAAACCCCAAAAACCTAAATCTGAAGACACCAACCAAGAAAAACTTTATCTTTTACACATGGATCTTTGTGGACCAATGAGTGTCACAAGTGTTAATGGAAAGAAGTACATCCTCGCATTGTTGATGATTACTCTCGATTTACATGGGTTAAGTGATTAAGGTCAAAAGATGAAGCTCCAGATTTTATAATCAAGTTTCTTAAGATGATCCAAGTGCAGCTTAAAGTACCTGTCCGACGCATCAGAACAGATAATGGAACTGAATTTGTTAATCAAACTTTACGTGAATATTATGAGAAGGTTGGCATCTCTCATGAAACATCTGTTGCTCGCTCTCCATAGCAAAATGGTGCCGTTAAAAGACGGAATCATATGTTAATTAAAGCTTCTCGCATAATGTTGATCTATGCAAAAGCTCTATTATTTTTATGGGCAGAAGCAGTTGCTACCGCATGTTACACCCAAAATCATTCCATTTCGTCACGGAAAAACACCATATGAGCTTTTACATGACAAACCTCCCGACTTATCATTCTTACATGTATTTGGTGCACTCTCCTATCTGACAAATGATAGTGAGAACTTGGCTAAGTTATAACCAAAAGCTGATATTGGTATTTTCATTGGCTATGAACCCACAAAGAAAGCATTTCAAATTTACAACCGACGTACCAGACGAATCATTGAGATAATTAATGTAGATTTTGATGAGCTGACAACAATGGCTTTTGAACACAACAGTTTATGAACCGCGCTTCATGAAATGACTCCTGCAACAATCAGTTCAGGACTCGTGCCAAACCCTCCTCCTTCAACATTGTTTGTACCACCTTAGAGAAGTGATTGGGATCTTTTGTTTCAACCGCTGTTTGATGAATTACTCACCCCTCCACCAAGTGTTGATCACCTAGCACTTGAAGTCGTTGCTCTAATTCATGAAGTAGTTGCTCAAGTTCCCGCTGTATCAACCGGTTCACCTTCTTCAACATATGTTGACCAAGATGCACCATCACCAAGTCATTCTCAAACAACACCCGAAACTCAACCTCTCATCATTCCTAACGATGTTGAAGAAGATAATCATGATATTGAAGTTGCACATATGGGTAATAATCCGTACTTTGGTATCCCAATTCTAGAAATCGTTTCTGATCAATCTTTATCGTCGGATTCTATTCATACAATTGTGCATCCCGATCACTAAATTTCTAAACATAATAGCAAATGGACTAAGGATCATCCACTTGAAAACATAATCGATGAACTCACTAGACCAGTTTCCACAAGGCTGCAATTACATGAGCAAGCTCTTTTCTATTACTACGATGCTTTTCTCACTGCTGTTGAACCCAAGACATATAAAGATGCTTTGACTCAATCCTATTAGATCGAAGCAATGCAAGAAGAGCTCAATGAGTTTGAACGCCTTAAGTATAAGAGCTCGTACCCCGACCAGATAAAGTTATGGTTATTACTTTGAAGTGGATCTATAAAGTGAAGCTAGACGAACTGGTAGGCATTCTAAAGAACAAAGCTTAGTTAGTGGCTCGTGGTTACCGTCAAGAAGAACAAAGCTCTAAAGAACAAAGCTCGATTACCGTCAGGAAGAGGGAATTGATTTTGAAGAGTCTTTTGCTTCTGGTTGTCAAGATTAGAGCTATAGAGAATCTCTCTGCATTTGTCGCTCACATGAACATGGCCGTCTACCAAATGGATATGAAGACTGCGTTTCTGAATGGTAATCCACGGGAAGAGGTTTATGTTAGCCAGCTGGACAGGTTTGTGGATCCAGATAACCCCAATCACATGTACAAGCTAAAAAAAGCTCTTTATGGGTTGAAACAAGCTCCACGCGCGTGGTATGACATGTTGTCATCTGGTGCCTGATATCCCAAGACTTCTCCAAAGGCTCAGTGGATCCTACTATATTCATCCGTAGGGAAGGCAAGGAATTACTTCTGGTACAAATATATGTCGATGATATTATCTTTGCTGCATCTACACCTGAACTTTGTGACCTATTTGCTAAAATCATGTGTTCAAAATTTAAGATGTCAATGATGGGAAAAATCTCATTTTTCTTAGGACTACAGATTTCTCAAAGTCCCAGAGGCATCTTTATTAACCAGTCAAAATATGCCATTGAATCTTTAAAGAAATACGATTTTGACTCTTGTGACCTAGTGAATACTCCCATGGTGGAGAAATCCAAACTGGATGAGGATAAAGAAGGGAAAGCCGTTGATCCATCACACTATCGTGACATGATTGGCACCCTCCTTTATCTCACAGCCAGTAGACCTGACCTATAATTTGCTATATGCATGTGTGCCCGATATCAGGCTTGTCCTACCAAAAAGCACTTACATACGGTTAAAAGGATCTTTCGGTATCTAAAAGGAACCATCAATCGGGGACTATGGTATCCGAAGGATTCTTTAATTGCACTAACAGCATTTGCAGATGCGGATCATGCTGGTTGTCAAGATACACGCCGTAGCACATCTGGTAGTATGCAGTTTCTGGGAGATAGACTTGTTAGATGGTCATCGAAAAGGCAGAAAAGCGCTGCGATATCCAGTACGGACATCTTCACAAAAGCCCTTGCAAGAGAAAGAATTGAATTTCTTATCAACAAGCTGGGAATGCGAAGTTTTACGCCGGAGACTCTGAAACACTTGGCTGATGAAGTTGATGAATAGTGGTGGTACCTATTCAAATATCATGTATCATATGTATATATATTAAAACCATAAAAAAAACCAAAAAGATTTTTCATTTTTCAGAAATTTTTATAAAAACAAAATACAAAAATATAAAATCTTTAAAACCAAAGAAAAATTAAAAAATGAGAAAAATATAAAAAGAAGTAATAATGGCATGTCTTCTGAAAATCGATAACATTTACGGTCTTAGAAATGTCATTCAATAATGATACGAGGCTGTAAATGAAGTTCGAGCAGAAGTTCAAATGTTTTCAAAACATGCCAAATGGCTTGCTATTATTTCTGATAGCAACCCGGTCATCATCTTAAAGGCAAGTATTCCGTCAAAAAGGAAACTTGACCTCATAACGGGAATTTATTCTCGGGCATGGTCTACTTTATGACCATGCAAAGGCTTGTGTTTACTTTGCAACACAACCCGTGCTTCCTATGTACAATAAGTGTACGTGTCAGTGCGCTTATGTGTTAAAATAAGAGAAATCTTATTTTGGTGTTTGTTTTTCAAAAATATAACATTGCTTCATCAGAAAATGTTTTCTCAAAGACATTCGACTTCTCAAACAATGACTACAACTCTTTAAATAGAAAACGAGTCACTGTTTGAGGGGGAGAAAATGTCAAAAATCTTCTTCATAATAATAATACGTTTCAGTGGCAAAAGGTTTTAAACAATAGCGGAATATTATTTGTTAAGGAAAGATAATTGAGCTTAGCTTTCATGTGCCTTATAAGATTTATGTTTATGCCTTTAGGGAGTATTTTGCATAAATTAAGTCTATAGGTATGATAGTTTAAACATTAGGGACTTTTTTGTGCTACTTGTTTAACTTGAAGATGCCTTATAAAACTTAATTATGTAAAATTGATAAAAGTAGAAACTTGAGGGGCCAAATGTGTTAAAGTCAAATTTGTGTTAATAATCCCTTTCCACCCAAACCCGTCCCCTGGTCTCACAAACACTCACACTTAACACATTTTTTCCCTCCCTCACTCGATCGCCAACAACTCCATTTCCATCTCTTGTTATTTTCGCTTCTAAGGTATAACTACAAACTCGTTCTACACGTCATATACATCTCAAACCTTGAAGGAATTTTTGATTTCACCATTTTTGAACTCAAAGAACCCTAATTTTCAAATTAGGGTTTCTCAAAATCGAAAGTGTTTAAATCTTTAAATTGATTGAGGGGTTTTGATGCCACTGGTGTGTAGAAGCCTCGTTTTAAGCAGTTTTATATGGGCTTAACATATGAATAATATTTGATTGATTGTTAGTTCGCATATTTGGGTTTTGTGGGTTTCTATGTTTATTGTTAGTGGGTAATATAATGGATATGTCGCTTATAATTTCTTGAATGTAAACAAATGTCTTAACATGTCATATACGTGTTTAATCTTGATGATATGTTGGTGATCTTGCTCGTTTGAACTTTTATGCATTTTTTGTTGTTGAGTGTGATTCAATTTCATATGTAAAATGCTTATAAATGTTACTTAACAACTAAACAATGGTAAAAGATCAACTCGTGTGCAACTAAATTATGGTTGTGAATTTTTGTGTGAGAAACCGAACTAGTCGTATCCATTGGAAACCGATCTAGTGCAGACCCCTTTAGAAACCGAACTAGTCAGAACCATTAAGACCCGAACTAGTTGAGTCCCTTTGGGAACCGATCTAAGTCAAGACTCTAGAACCCGAACTAGTCATGTCTCGTTGGAAACCGATCTAATCGAATCCCTTAAGGAACCGATCTAGTCATTTTCCTTAAGGAGCCGAACTAGTCAACTTCCTATGGGAACCGATCTAATCTCATATCTTTAGAAACCGATCTAGACTCATCTCTTTGGGAACCGATCTAGTTTCATCTCTTTAGGAACCGGTCTAGTTTCATCTCTTTAGGAACCGATCTAGTTTCATCTCTTTAGGGACCGATCTAATCTAATCCCTTTGGTAACCGAACTAGTTCACACATTTGAGGAACGATCCAGTTTTTCTTAAGGACCTGATCCAGCTCTATCATCAAGGACCCGATCTAGTTGATTTAGATGAGAACTCGATCTAGTGGAATGGCTTAAGGACCCGATCAAGTGAAATCATAAAGGAACCGATCTATTAGATTTAGACCAAACACACTTATGATCAAAATTCCAATTTGAAGGTAAATTAAAACTTAACTTAGCAGGCTAATAGCTCTTTATGGGTTGAAACAAGCTCCACGCGCGTGGTATGATATGTTATCTTTATTCCTGCTATCCCAAGACTTCTCCAAAGGCTCAGTGGATCCCACTCTGTTCATCCATAGGCAAGGCAAGGAATTACTTCTGGTACAAATATATATCGATGATATTATCTTTGTTGGATCTAAACCTGAACTTTGTGATCTATTTTCTAAAATAATGTGTTCAAAATTTAATATGTCAATGATGGGCAAAATCTCATTAGGACCACATATTTCTCAAATTCCTAGAGGAATCTTTATTAACCAGTCAAAATATGCCCTTGAATCTTTAAAGAAATACGGTTTTGACTCTTGTAACCCAGTGGATACTCCCATGGTGGAGAAATCCAAATTGGATGAGGATAAAGAAGGGAAAGCAGGTGATCCGTTACATTATCGTGGTATGATTAGCCCCCTCCTTTATCTCAAAGCCAGATAGAGACTGAGCCTAATACTTTGCCTAAATGCCCATGTGAGCTTGATATCGGCTCTGACTACGAAAAGCACTTACAATGCTGTTTTAAAATGATCTTTCGGTATCTTTCAAAGGAACCGTCAACGGGGACTTATGTATCCGAAGGATCTTTCAATTACACTATTAACAACTTTTTGCAGATGCAGATCATGCTGGTTGTTAAGATACATGCCATAGCACATCTGGTAGTATGCAGTTTTTGGAGATAGACTTGTTAGCTAGTCATCAAAAAGGCAGAAAAGCGCTGCAATATCCAGTACGAAAGCTGAATATATTGCTATGTCTGGCTATTGGGCTCAAATCCTTTAGATGAGACCAACTTAAAAAAAAAAAGTTTGTGATCTCATCTAAAAGATTTGAGCCCCACACCAGACATATCAATATATTCATCAAACATACTGGGGAAATTTGCAGCGCATTTCTGCCTTTTTTTGATGACTAGCTAACAAGTCTATCTCCAAAAACTGCATACTACCAGATGTGCTATGGCATGTATCTTAACAACCAGCATGATCTGCATCTGCAAATGTTGTTAGTGTAATTGAAGAATCCTTCGGATACCATAGTCCCCGATTGACGATCCTTTTGAGATACCGAAAGATCATTTTAACCGCATGTAAGTGCTTTTTGGTAGGACGAGCCCGATATCAAGCACACATGCATATAGCAAATTGTAGGTCAGTTCTACTGGCTTTGAGATAAAGGAGGGGGCTAATCATACCACGATAATGTAACGGATCACCTGCTTTCCCTTCTTTATCCTCATCCAATTTGGATTTCTCCACCATGGAAGTAATCCACTGGTTACCAAGAGTCAAAACCGTATTTCTATTAAAGGTTTCAAGGCAAATTTAGATGGTTAAATAAAGATTCCTCTAGGAATTTGAGAAATATGTGGTCCTAATGAGATTTTGCCCATCATTGACATATTAAATTTTGAACACATTATTTTAGAAAATAGATCACAAAGTTCAGGTTTAGATCCAACAAAGATAATATCATCGATATATATTTGTACCAGAAGTAATTCCTTGCCTTGCCTATGGATGAAACAAGAGTGGGATCCACTGAGCCTTTGGAGAAGTCTTGGGATAGCAGGAATAAAAGACAACATATCTACCACCCGTGGAGCTTGTTTCAACCCGATAAAGAGCTTTCTTTTAGCTTGTACACTGATTGGGTACTCATATCCGCTACAAACCCCTCCGGTTGGCTAACATAAACCTCTTCCCGCAAATTACCATTTAGAAACGCAGTCTTCACATCTATTTGGTAGACGACCATGTTTATGTAAGCGGCAAACGCGAGAAAAATCCTTATAGCCTCTAATCTTGAAACCGGAGCAAAAGAATCTTCAAAATCAATTCTCTCTTCTTGATGGTAACCACGAGCTACTAACCGAGATTTGTTCTTTAGAATACCTCCTAGTCCGTCTAGCTTCACTTTGTAGATCCACTTCAAAGTAATAACTATAACTTTATCTGGTCGGGGTACGAGCTCCCATACTCTAAGGAGTTCGAAATCATTGAGCTCTTCTTGCATTGCTTCGATCCAGCAGGATTGAGTCAAAGCATTTTTATACGTCTTGGGTTCAACAGCAGTGAGGAATGCATCGTAGTAACAAAAAAGAGCTTGCTCATGTAATCGCAGCCTTGTGGAAACTGGCCTATCGAGTTCGTCAATTATGTTTTCAAGTGGATGGTCCTTAGTGCATTTGCTATTGTGTTCAGATGTTTGGTGATCAGGATGCACAAGTGTATGAATAGAATCTGTTGATGAAGATTGATCAGAAGGAACTTTTGGAATTGGAATACCAAAGTATAGATCATTATTCATGTGTGCAACATCTAAGTCATGATTGTCTTCTTCAACATCGTTAGGAATGATAGGAGGTTAAGTTTCAGGTGTTGTTTGAGAGTTACTTGGTGATGGTGCATCTTGGTCAACATTTTTTAATGAAGGTGAACCGGTTGATACAACAAGAACTGGAGCTACTACTTTATGAATTGGAGCAATGACTTCAGGGGTTATGTAATCAACACTGGGTGGAGGAGTGAGTAATTCATTAAACAACGGTTGAAACAGAAGATCCCAATCACCTCTCGAAGGTGGTACAAATGGTGTTGAAGGAGGAGGGTTTGGCACGAGTCCTGAGCTGATTATTGTAGGAGTCATTTCATGAAGTGCGGGTCCTAAACTGTTGTGTTCAGAAGCCATTATAGTCAGCTTATAAAAATCTACATGAATTGTCTTAATGATTCGTTTGGTACGTCGGTTGTAAATTTGAAATGCTTTCTTTATGGGTGCATAACCGGTGAAAATACCAATATCAGCTTTTGGATGTAACTTACCCAAGTTCTCACTATCATTTGTCGGATAGCAGAGTGCACCAAATACATGGAAAAATGATAAGTCAGGAGGTTTGTCATGTAAAAGCTCATATGGTGTTTTGTCGTGACGAAGACGTACGATGGAACAATTTTGGGTGTAACATGCGGTAGCAACTGCTTTTGCCCATAAAAATAACGGAGCTTTTGCATAAATCAACATTGTGCGGGCAGCTTTAATTAGCGTACGATTCCTTCTTTCAATGACACCATTTTGTTGTGGAGAGCGAGCAATAGATATCTCATGAGAGATGCCAACCTTCGCATAATATTCACATAGAGTTTGATTAACAAATTCAGTTCCATTATTTGTTCTGATGCGTCAGACATGTACAAGTCAGCCGCCCATAGGATCATCTAAAGAATAGTAAGATATATGAAATATGGAGCTTCATCTTTTGACCTTAAGCACTTAACCCATGTAAATCAAGAGTAATCATCAACAATGACGAGAATGTACTTCTTTCCATTAACACTTGCGACACACATTGGTCCACAAAGATCCATGTGTAAAAGATGGACTTTTTCTTGGTTGGTGTCTTCAGATTTAGCTTTGTGGGGGTTTCTTCTTGCTTTTCCCCATTGCATAAGAAGAACACAGATGGTCCTTTTCAAATTTTAGCTTAGGGAGACCTCAAACAAGACCGTGTCTAGCTAAATAGTTGATTGCACCAAAGTTCAGATGAGACAGACGTCGGTGCCATAGCCATGGACTTGCCATTGAGGCTTTTGACAAGAGACAAATAGGAGAGGACTTCATCACATCTCCAAGAGATAGAGTATACAGATTGTTGCCTCAAGATCAAGTTAATAGATTAACACCTTCTAAATTTCGAATAAAGCAGGTGTGTTGACAAAAAGCAACTTCAAGGTTCGAATCACAAAATTGCCCAACGGAGAATAAGTTGTGTCCAAGTCCTTCCACATAGTAAACCTTAAGATTGTAACATTTCCAATCTAATAATCACCATATCCCAATATCTTTGCCACTTGAAACATTTCTTAATTTATGACTGTACCCAAAAATTTATTGATGAAATTGGTGAGCTGAGAGCGATCTTAGGTCATATGCTTGGAACAACCAGAGTCCAAATACCAGAGAATAATTTGGACAACCTGCGTTCATTAAGAGAGGAAGATGGAACATCAGAAATTATGGATCCCCAAGATTGACTGGGTTCCTTTTTGTTAGCAGATACAGATTTAAGAACCTTAGATTTGCTAACAGGAACATTAGTTTTAGATTTCCTAGGTTTCTTTGAGTAAACCAATATTACAACAGGCTTAGGTGTTTTCTTTTCTAGAGCAGTTGGTTTCCTAAGGGGTACTTCAGTAGTTATGGTAATCCTAGTTAAAGGGCACGCATTTCCTACTATAGTGAAGGTCCGACCAGTAGGTCTCCAGATGTATCCAATATTTGTAAACACCTTTCCTGTTAGTTTCCAAACTTTTCAATTTGAACTTTGCTTAACATATTTAGATTTATTACGAGCATTCACATTATTGATAAAATCAAGAACACATAAAACAGATAATCAAAAGTCAATCAACCAGTGAACCCTTAACACATTTAAAAGTCAGAATCCGCATTAAGCTTGGAATGTTGCATATGAGCAGTTCCTTTAGGTTTAACAGCACAATCTTTATTTTTCAAACTAGATTCAACTTTCCTAGGGTGGGCTTCTACTTTATTCTTCTGAGTACTACTTGGTGCTTGTCGAATCTTATCTTTCTTTGTATTGCCTGAAGGCTGTGATCCGCTAGCACTAGTAGACAGTTTTACTCTTGTGAAGACAACATAGGTTTGTTAGAAACTAGGTTTGATGTAGAGGCTATTTTTGTGATTGTGTTTCCTGAGGATGTGACGGGCTCAGTAAATCTAACTCTTTTGTCCTTGTTCTTTGGGTCACAGCCACTAATTTTCCATCAGTATTGTTGACACGCAGGCATGTTTTACTGATGTGTGTAAGCAACTCCTGAACTAGTTTAGCATACCTATAGGCAGTATCTAAGGAATGATCTCTTGGATATTTTGGATATTAACGTTCAACTAGATCCCGAAGAACTGTAGCTTCTTCTTGAGTGTGCTTAATATAGACAGAGTGAGCTGTCTTTTTATTCAACAATTTAGGGGTTATTGGTTCCACATCAATCTTAAGCATCTCGGGATCAATAGTGTGTTTCGTAACAACATTATCAACTAGATCTTTTCCTTTAAATTTCCTTAAGTCATCCTTGAGAGCTGTAATTTCCAAAACATTTTCCTGAAGACTTGATTAATTAATTAAATCATCACATTGTTCTTTTGATCGAATATGTAATGGTTTAATCGAGTCATAAAGTTGCTTATAGGTCTATTTCAAATGCTTATTCCAGCAATAAGCTTTGTCACTCTATGATCCAATTCAATATTTTTTTGTTTCAAAATCTCTTCTAAGTCCTGTTGTTATCTATCCTCATTTATTTTTCAACTTAGATATTTAAATCTCTCTATCAACTTCTTTATGACCGAGTCTTTCTTTTAGGACTGACTTTCAATTTCATTTAATCAAACAATTAATCAAAACATGTAGACACTTATTGATATTGAAACAGAATTAACCCTTTGAAAGTTCCTATTATGTTGAGTATCCAACTGTCTAAACAATGCAATGTTTTTCAAGAGTGGTAAAACTTTTGAACAATTTATCGTAAATCTCTTTTTCAATGAAATCTTTCTTGTTGAGAAGCTCAGTCTCAAGTTTGAGACACTTTTCACATTCATGCACATTCACAGAAGCAATATCCATAGAAGAATTCACAACATTTGTCATGATAGTCTTGCTATATAACTTGTTCAAAGATCTTTTCATTTTTGTTTAAAACATGATTCATTTTCACTTCAAATGTTTTTGACTCTAAACGATGTTGTTCCACAGCCTGTTCCATTTGATGGAAAACATTTTGGACTTTAGAAAGAAATCAATCAATATTGATCTGAAGTATTAAATAAAGTCCTTCAGAGACTTGTCAAATGGAATTATTTCATCCCTAAAACAAGCTTTTGTATGTTCGAACCCCCATGAGCCCTCAGTGATAGCTGTGGGTGTGGTTCTTTCTTTGGCAACCATGTCAAAACCAGCAAGATGGTATTTAAGTTTTTTCAAACTCGTATTAACCATGCCGACTTTAGGAATGTTCTTTTGGAACCTCAACTTTGGTGGGTCTACTAGAAAGAGTGGGTTCTGGTGAATTCTTAGACCAAAAGGCTTGTTCAGCAAATAATTCAGTTTGTGGAACAAATCGTGATTCAAAATCTTATGAAAGTTGATTAAGTAAAGCATAATCGACTGGTGTAGTATTAACTTGCTTTTCTAACATCATAGGAATGTTGTTTATTTAATCAATTTTGAACGACTCTCTACTGCCAAAAGCATTAGTCTCTTCGGAGTCGTGATTCAAAGACACTCATATTGGTTAATGACATTTACCATCATAAAGCTTTTGGATCAACTGATGAGCTTTCTTCATATAAGAAAGGAATTTTGAAAACCTTATAGCTTTTTTAGTGATAATGACAAAGAAAAAACTGAGGTTTCGTCAACATGTGAACAGTTTGTGCAGATTGATCTCTTTTAAAAACAATATTATCTAACTGTTTGATCCTCTTTTCTAACGCAATCTCTCTATTGATGTTCCTAGATTCTTCTTTCTTAAAATCATTTTTGAGAAGAGTAACCGTTTGCATTAAAGATTCCTTGAATTTTTTTTTTTTTTTTTTTTTTTTTTCCCTCTTTTAAATGTTCTGAAAGAGTATTTAAGACGATCAAACTCTAACAGACAGTGCACTTGAATCTGAACTAGTATCATTACTCCTTAAATTCAACTTTATTTCCTTCTTTCAAACTTAACTTGTTTCCTATATCTCAAGCTCAGCATTAATGTATATTGACACTTTATATTCCATATTTATCTTGGTAACAATTAACTACTTGGGTTTTTTTAGTTGTTCAATCACATATAAAATTTGTGAGTATCATCTTGTTTGTGCAGATGGAGTTAGAATTCGAGACAGCTATATGTTGTGATTCAATCACATACTGAGAAAAAGGAATGATATGCTATCACAGGTTATTTTCAGTCTTTGAGTAGGCTCAACAACATTGACTGTTTAGAAGAATGGCATCGCCTGTACATTTTGATTAAACATATTATTATTCTTATTAT
This sequence comes from Tanacetum coccineum, assembly GCA_026074375.1. NCBI lineage: Eukaryota > Viridiplantae > Streptophyta > Magnoliopsida > Asterales > Asteraceae > Tanacetum > Tanacetum coccineum. Next base: position 14,968 of record BQNB010130886.1, read on the forward strand.
CATGATTTTGTGTACCTCATTGTAAGAGCATCTGAAACCATAATGAGATAAATTCGCCATGAGAGCAACTTTGGCAGTGTTGAGTTCATCACAATCAGAGTCATATGCATTCAAATCATCAGCTTGATAAGCAGCATTGTGAGTAATGACAGTCTGTGTGGCTTGACCTTCTGGAATTCCTGGATCTGCCAAAAATGCAAGTTCCTCCTCATGTAGAATTTGACCACTTGCTTGAGCTTGTACCAACAAAACTTTATCCTTAAACCATGAATCATCCCATTTCCTCTTTGGTTTAGTGCATTGTTTGGACATGTGGCCTTCCCCTTGCAGTTGTAACATATAACAGTCCTTTGTTTCCCAGAATTACTTCTACTTGCTCCTGGAGTGTATGTCCTTGTAGTACCCGCAACTAAAGAGGTTTGTCTCCCCTGAATTGGTTGTAAGGTTACTCTTCCATTATTAATGGTAGCTTGTTGCCTAGGGTTTGACGAATTCCTTAGCTGATTATTGATAGTAAGGTAGCGGGAAGTGACAATAGCAGTCAAGAAAGACATCACGTGATTGATGGTATCAATGGGATCATTACCTTTCTATAACACTAGAACAATTAGACCCGAATCTGGTTAGGAAAATTCAGGTTGTTGGTTAATTGTGGGAGCATATTCTAATTAAGGGATGGATGATGATGGAGAATAAACGTTGTGGTGAACTAATGATTAATAATCATTGGATAGTAAAGTGATTGAAAGAGGTGTTGATGATTGATTTGAGTTTGATTATTGTTGATACTGAAAAGTGAGATGCCATACGTGAAGACTGATATTGTGAAACTTGTTGTTGAAATTGAGTGTTTTTGATAAGAGTTATTGATAATTTAATAAGTGAGACTTAGTGATCTGAGTGCGTTCAAGCATTGAAAACAAGCCTAATTGCATGAATTCATGTTGTCTCCAAGTAAAGCATGAAGATGATCAACGTTAGTTGTATGCAAATCCCAAACCAGTTTGACATCTGTCACAAATTTGCTCCACTCAGGAGGAAGAGTGTTCAAAAACTTGGTGTTCACTTGAAATTGTTCTAGTTTTATATTGTAGATGTTCATGTCATTGAGTAGCAATGAAAATCTTAAGTATAACTCACGTAGTGTGTCCCCCTTCTTATAAGCAAACTTGTCGAATTCATCATAAAGCTTACACTCTCTGTCCTATTTCGTCAATGAAGTTCCTTGCATGAGAAGTTAAATTCTGGCCCAAAGTTCCTTGGCGACTTTATGATTGCTAACCAATGCATAGACCTGAGGTGGTAGTACTTGGAGAATGATATTTGTTGCCTTGATATCACAATCAGCTTGAATTGCTTCCGTAGCAGATAACTCAGAATATTTCTTTGGTCTTGTCACTCTATTTTCTTCAATTGAAGGCCTAATGAGTGGACCATTTTCAACGGATTCAAGAATCATTCTTCCATGTTGTCTATTCATCATATATAGCTCCATTATGCTTTTCCAAGAATCATACATATCTTTTTCTAACATTGGATGATTGTCAGCACCCGAAAGAATTGCCTTGTCCGCAAGAGTCGTCATTGAGAAATTTGTATGTTAAAAGATTATTATCGGATCAAACGTGGAAGAAAGAAATTGTTTTTGAATTAAGGTGGCCTATAAGTATTTGAATTCTTGAAACTACACAGAATTTTACAATTCTTGACAAAACCGGGAAAACAAGTTAATGTTTTATGGGATTTTACAAGTCAAAGAAATAAACCGTATAATTTGTAAGTTTGAGTTGTTCGGTTTCAATTAAACTTGACTAGTACGGTGTCTCAAAGAAAATTGAAACTACATCGGATTTAAAAAAGAAAATGAACTAGTTTGGTTCTCAGAAGAAAATGACTAGTTCGTGTTTTCCACTACTAGAGATGATTAGAACGGTTTCCAATGAAATGACTAGATCGGTTATGCACTGGAAGTGACTAGTAAGGATTCAACTGGCCATGACTATTTATTTAATTTCAACTAAGATGACAAGATCGGTTTCAACTGTAAGTGACTAGATCGGTTTTCAACTGAAAGTAACCTATATCGGTTTCAACTGAAAGTGACTAGATCGGTTTTAATTGAAAGTGACTAGATCGGTTTGCATTAGAGATGACTAGTTTGGTTTCCACTGAAATGACTAGATCGGTTTGCACTGGAAGTGACTAGTTCGGTTTCAACTGAGATGACTAGTTCGGTTTCAACTGAGATGACTAGATCGGTTTCAACTGAGATGACTAGATCTATTTCCACTGAAAGTGACTAGATCGGTTTCAACTGAAAGTGACTAGATCGGTTTCAACTGAAAGTGACTAGATCGGTTTCAATTGAAAGTGACTAGATCGGTTTCAACTGAAAGTGACTAGATCGGTTTCAACTGAAAGTGACTAGATCGGTTTCAACTGAAAGTGACTAGTTCGGTTTTTTAGTTACTTAAATGTCCTATGTTGGTGACTGAAAACATTAAATAAAGAGCAAAGATTCTTTATCTAACTGTCATCCAACAGTCATGGGCCCCCACTTATCCCATATATCACTCAAATACCTAACCATGCATTTAATGCTCACTTCCACATACACAATCCCTTCCCAATATGTCTTTTCAAAGTCTACCCAACTGTTATCCATATGTCATGCTTGTAAAAAGTGCATGACACAAAACGGCTACACAGTAACCGAAATGAAAGGGATAGTGCAAGTGGGATGGCAGCATTAAATTGCGGTTACCAAACCATTTTTTCTCTCAAATCTAAAGTGTGTGTTCTATACATTTTTCTGGGTAAAAACATTTTCATCAAACCATTTTTCTTGATCAAAGTTGTACATCTAAGATATCCTGAAGACTAATCAAATAACATACTAGATGAAAGGGAAAGAAATTGTTTTAGTAAGAGAGAGGGTTGGATGAACACTTAGAGATAGAAAGTAAACATATATTAATGTGTGTAAAATGAGCAACCAACCACCTCTCCAAGGCATGGAGAGGTGTTTATATACTTACAATGGATGGTGGGCTTGGGCTTGCATGGGTTTATCCATGGGCCTTTAGCTAACTAACTATGTAAGTTTCCAAAAATTACTTAACGAGCTAACGACAGTTATCTATGGAAGCGACCGACACTTTCCTAGGAATTTCATATTCCTAATAATCTCCCGCTAAGGGAGGTCGCTTTATTGTTACAAAAACTTAAACTTAGCATACTATGATTTAACTTTAGTCTTGAGCTCGTTTAACTTCAATCATTAATCTTGTGGTTTGATGTAGTGATCATAGACTTTAGGTCTTGAGCTTGTTCCTTGGCTTGTCTTGAATGTGATCTTGAACACCTTGAAATCATCAACCAAGCATAATCTCGTTTCGCCATCTTGTAAATTTTGCCACCATGTGATCTTGTGACTTTTGGACCGACATGCTCATACCTTTCTTGATTTGTTGACTTGAAAAGCTTTAATGTTGCATCTTTCTTAAAATTCTTTAACTTTAACACTTCGTCACTTCGAGATAGACGTTCGGTATCAGAGTGATGGAAACTTCTTTGAAATTCTTTGACTTTAATACTTTGTCACTTCAAGAAAGACGTTCGGTATCAGAGTAGTGGAAGTCTTGAAACATGTACTTGAGCTTTCATGATGTCTTTATGTTTGTCGGTCGTGTATGAGCATGTGGCTATGAATCTTGTGAGTCAGCTGGAATCAGGTACCTTTACCTCTATCTTTAAGTATCATGTATTAAAATAGTTAGCAATAAAGCGGGGGGGGGGATACGGCTTTGTCATTCATACGTGTTTGGTTTGAGTAAGCAGACAATACGATAGGAGTGAACCAGCGAGTTACTATCTTACCGATTGAAATAAAAAATTGA
>BQNB010130887.1:0-18866 GCA_026074375.1 Tanacetum coccineum
GAGGAGGTATGGAATGCTATTAAACTTTGTGGTAGCAAAAAGGCTCGGGGTCTCGATGGTTTCAATTTTGGCTTCTTGAAGAGATATTGGAGTATCATTAGAACGAATCTATTGAAAGTAATTAAATGGTGAGCTTATTATTTTTGTGCCCCATCCCCTATGGGTTGATTCAAAAAATTGCCAAATTGGAACTTGGTTACCCAATTGCCCTCAATTTTTTATGCTACTTATGCAACTTGATTAAAATATTAAAACTTGTACTTTTTAGATACTATTTGAAAGTACATTTTTGTAAGTAAAAAGTATCATGTGTAAGGTACCTTTTTATGCGACTTTGACTTTCCCTTTTATGCGACTTGTACTTTAATAATATTTTTATTAAAAAGTTTTTAAATTTAAAAAGTTTTTTTTATGCAACTTGTATCACTCTTATGCGACTTAGTAGGTGTAATAGTAGTATCATTTTTTTAACTTATTATAGATTTTTAAAATTTTAATTTTTTACCTTTATATTTAAACTATTTACATTATTTATTTTAAAACTTTTCCCAAAAAAAACACACACATGTTTTGTCCCTCCCACAGTTACCCTAACCTTAACCCAAAACCTTAACTCCAAAATCCACATAAACCCTAACCCCCAAATCTAATGTAACCAAGATCGATTCAACCACATCTGAATAGTATATCCCCACTGCAATTTTAACCCCAAATATTTATAACCACACAAAGGTATGGATAATTCACATGAGATTTTTAAAGCCAAGATTCGTGTTAGGTCAAAGCTGCAGTATCTTCAAAAAAAATAAAAGTAAGTTGCAACCTTTCCCAAAGCGTTATATGATGTTTAGGGATAGTGTTTTTGGGCCATGGTTGAATCTTAAAGACTTTTCAAACAACAATCATATGTTAAATTATGTTCTTCAACATCAGGTTCATGTTAAAGAGTTGAGTGCAGATTGCCCTCCTATTCTATTTAAAGTTTTTAATCATTATCTTCACTTTGGTCGTGAGGAGTTTTGTTTAGTGACTAGGTTTAGATGTGGTGAGCTATCTGAATATGTTAGTGATAAGATCAGTTTCCTTGATCATTTGTTTCAGGAAAAAGATAAAAAAACAACGAAAGCAAGTAAAGGTGAAAGAGCTTTGGCAAATTATTGATACTGAGAAACTGTGGTGTGCATTGGATGATGAAGATGCAGTAAGGGTTAGTCTTTTGTTTGTGTTAAAGATAGTGTTTATGGGCCGAGAAGAATTTTTGAATGTTCCTCTCCATATATTGAGCTTAGCAGAAGATTTTTTTGCTTGGAATTCATTTCCATGGGGAGAGTACATGTGGCAGTACTTTTATAAAAGGACTTTGAATGTTGTTAAAAGTCATGCTGAAAAGAAAGACCCAAAGAAGATGACGACATATAATCTGAGTGGTTTTGTTTGGGCTCTAAAGGTAATTTTGTACACTTGTGTTATTGTTTAGTAATACCATAGTTAAGTTACAATCGGCATTGTATTATTTTGTAGATTTTGATTTTGGAAATTAATTCTCTAAGCACATTATGGTGGGCCAAACAACAGGATGTCATTCCTCGTGGCCTAGCTTTGTCCAACTTTAACCATTTTCAAAAGACATATTATAACCTTTTGTTTGGACAGGTAATTGTTTGCTTCTTTTCACTTATTAACATTTTCTCTTTCACCAATATAACGGTAAATGGAATGATATTGTTTTGATTGTTTATTTTACTTAGGATTCTATTCCAAATTTAGTCCTGCTTCCAACTAGTGGAGAGCTGAAGGCAGATTGGTTGGTCCATAGTCAGTATTACTTTAAAGGAGAGGATGCACCTTTTATTCAACTTGTTAAACTGAAATGTATTGATTTTCAAAGATGTGATTCTAAGGTTGTTGATTATGTTAATGATGTACAAGAGGATTGTACATTGGTGGAACAAACCAAAAACCCAAGTTGCTCAACCCCTGTTCAAGTCGATGCGGTTATAAATCAGGATGTACCTTTGGTTCAAGGAACGCCACATGTTTTAGGAAATGTGGGTTCTTCTTATAAAGGACTACTAGAACCCAAAATAATTGATACAATTGATTTACTATGTAAACAACTTATTGATGTTAGACCGGATATGGAGGGAATGGTTGATCAATTAAAGTCGAAGGTTATAGATACATTAACAACAACATTAAAATCTGCACGCAAGCATGTTGAAGTAGTAGAAGCTGAAGTTGTTAACTGCGAGACAAACTTGGTTGAATGCTTGTTTGTTGAGAAAGATGTTGGAGTATTACGTGTTGTCGTTCATAGTTGTGATATGAACTTGGTGGATTACCCGGTTGTACATAAAGAAAATTCAGAGCCAAAGTACTTCACGTTTACAGATACACAGCCTTCTATAATGGAACATTTAGTTAATGCATGTGCTTTTGTTAGTCCTCCTTTTCCTTTTTATGATAGTCCAAAAGCCAAAAAATGTGTTGAACCAACTCAAGTAAGTTATGTTATTTACTAATTTAAAATGTTTATGTAATTCTGTGACTTTACTGACAATAATTTTGTTCTAGGATACCAATGACACAGATGACGACTACATGGATTTTGAGAACGACCCATCACAATATTGTTTAGATAATATGACAATTGGCATTGAAGAAGATACTCAAAATGGCGAATTGACAGTTAGTTTGTATGAAGAACCTCATAAAGAGACTGCCAAATGTCCTGAGGTGAAATTATTTTTGTTTATGTAATTTTTGAATGCTTTACCCTGAATGGGGATGAAACTTGTTTATTAAAGGGCGTATTTATATCTTATAGTGTGTTTGCCCTTTGTGTATAGCATACTGAAAAGATAGGTTCAAGGGGGGTGCGGGGGGGAGGGGAGATAAACAAAAATAGGCAATGAAAATAGTGTTTTGATAATTGTTAATTGGTAAAATAATTAGTGCTAGTTTCTATATATTTTTTTTGTAATTCTCGGTGTATACTTAAGAATTAAATTTTTCTATGTATAGTCTGTCGGGATGGAAATATGAATCTAAGTCATTTGCAGATGTACAAAGTCTGAAACAAATCTGTAAGTGTACTATTCATGAACTTTTGTGGTTAGATTTAATTTACGAAATATTAGTGTGTGAAAGTATCCGTTATGAAATTTTTACATGTTTTAGTTACAATGATCAAGCATCAGAGGTTTAATGTTTTGGTAAAGGCTGATGGTAAAACTTGTCTTGGGTTGTAAACTTGTCTTGGGTTAAGTTTTTGAAAATATTGGGAGGATTAAGAAACCTGGTATTTTTAAACAATTACCGTATATGCAGCAAAGACCAACAACTCCATAAGTGAAGAAGAAGCGAAAGAGGTTTAACAACTTGAATCCCATTGAATTTTCACTTACGGCGCCGTCTAAGCATGATTGTTCTCAACAGACACTTCAACCTTTTAAAGAGGTAAACGTTAATTTGTATCAATAATACCAGATGTTTCACATATTCGGTATACGTCATTACTTTCAGGTCCTTCGAATAAATTATAAAAGAAACCATACGAAGGTTATAGTCCTGACGTGTATGAAATCCTTTTTAAGGAATGGTTTTCGACCAAAGTAACTGTATAAGTTTACGTGGGTAAATTACGTCATAGTTGTTGATGAGCATTTCTGGTTAGCGTTATTGGGTTTGGACGAAAACAAAACAGGGTGGATGCTAGATGATGTAGGTTATTTGAATTTTAATTTTGGTTTATTTACTTATCGTTTTTTTACAGAATTAGTTATCTAATTTTGTGATTTTGTTCAACAAATTATCAGCACTTGAATGTTTGGATTGACTTACTGTGGCGATTTAGACCAGCAAATGTAGATTGGTCAATCATTGGGCCTCATTTTTGTCCGTCCATACTTTTCGGTCAAATGCCACTCTTCTATGCAAGTAACAAAAGATACCTTGTTCCGTGGTCGGATGTAGAAAAGGTTTGTAAGTTTTAGTAAACAAGTTTTACATGTTTTTTTATGTAATTAATATTAGATATTGTAAATTATGTGTAGGTTTATATCCCGCTTAATAATCCAAAAACCCATTGGGCTCTTGCTGAGCTTGAACTCCGAACCGGTGTGATTACTGTTTAAGATTCCATGACCCCGCGTAAGAGAAACAAGAAATTTCCCATTCAAGAGAACAGGGAGTGGTGGATAAAGATGAGGGAAACTATGACTCAACAACTACAGGTATACTTACACCGTTCAGGTTTTTTAAAGAGTAAAGGCTTAGATGTTAGTCGATAGAAAATCAACTTTTAGTTTTCAGAGAAAGTCCCGTTTCAAGCTTCTATGTATGGAGACTGTGGCATATGGGTATGTATTTTGTTATTCAGGTTGACACACGGGCTGCCTTTAGTTTTCGGTGACCCTCTTCAAACTGCCCTCGCTTACTGTGAACGTATGCTTGCCTATTTCTGGAAGCATAAGGTTAGTTACTGCCATAATGAAGATGATATTGAATAGGTTGTTAAATGTTATGTTTTCGAACAAGTAACTTTTAGGATGTTTAACCTGTTTGTATGATTTTACCAACAACACTATGTCCTATTTTGAATGATTTTACAAGGACCATATATAGGGCCCTTGTTACTATTTGGAGTTTCAATCTAATTTAAAATTACATAAACCTTGTTTAATTCATTATAGAAGTTGCAAAATAACAAACAAATATTAAAAACAAAGTAACCATAATTAGCTTAACTGTTTTGAAACAGATGGTTTTATTGTTTGAAACATATGTTAGTTGTTTGTATTTATTGGATTGTTATGCGACCTGTACTTATTTTTAGGTGGTTGTAGACTATATTATGATACAGTAGTTCTTATATGGTAGTTTCATGTATTTAATGCTTAAACAAATTCTATATTTGTGCACCACTAGATATAAGGCTATCCAATATAAATAAAGATACTAAATTTAAACATTAGATTATAGTTTAAACATTACAATTTTAATTAAAAACTAAATTACGATAGGTTGTTAAAAAAGTACACAAATAAAGGAAACCGACTAAGATACGATATGAGAGCCACAAATTTTAGATAGATCGGTAGTTGTTGATGAGTTCCTGCTTCAAATTTATGGTTCTTAAGACTTCTTCCCTAGCTGCTTTCAAGGCGGTTGTGATACGGGTATCTAATTTCGAGGTCATAAGGAGAGTATGCAGACCATAGTTTTTAAGTGGGTTGTCTAGAGGTAGCGAATTGACCCTTGTTTCCTCCTCAGCACGGTTACGCATTTGTAGAAGATAACGAGTCATTTCTCCCAACAAATTATTAACCAACAAAACCTCCTTGTGTTGTTCAGGCTCGTAGTTGCCTAATGATAGCAGCTCTCAACTCATTTGGTTCGTTAGCCATAATTTAATGATATATGAAAGTTTGATCTAAGTGTATGTGAATTGTGTCTAAAATAAGTGAACCGGGTATGGTATTTATAATGTAGTAAAAAGTATTATATATAATAGTATATTAAGTAGTTGTAGTCTTTACGACAAAATTTATTATGCATTCAACTAATTTTAATTTGGGATATTTTAATGTGACTTGTACTACTTATGCGACTTTAGTTTTAGTTTTTTAATTACATGTATACACATTTATCTTAGCTTTAAGTTGATAATATTAAACATTAAATTATGGAAATATAAGTACGTAACATAAAACATTACAATTTCCAATATACTAATCTGATTCTGAATCAGATATCATCCCAAGTTCCATCCTGAATAACTCATCATGAGCTTCTTCCTCTTTCATTCTTGCCTCCCACTCTTTTTCATGTTTTGCTTCGTCTTCAAGTGTTTCTCGTAATGCCTGTTCATCTTGGAGTAGTTGTTGCAGATAGGCCTCAGTCAAATATTCAACATTAATATCATGTGCTAAACTTATCTCATGTTCACCAGCTTCATCACTTATCTCATGTTTATCAGCTTCATGACTTATCTCTTGTTCACGAGCTGATTCCTCTACCGTTGGAAATGAAGCATTGTCAGGCATGGGTTGGTTTGAGAAAGGGGATGGAGGGGGTGTATATTTGCGATTACATTTCTCTTCGGTTATTGGTAGCATATTGTTTTCTTGAGTCATTTTTTTACTATGGCACTAGTAGTTTAGAAATAATTTGAGAGCATCTATTAGTTGTGGTATTTAAGGGTAAATTTAATAACTAGATAGTGTATAAATTTAAATGAAAACAATTAATTTAATTGTACTTTGTATGCGACTTGTACCTTTTTAAAATAGGATTTTCATTGCCATTTTTTCATCTTCAGTATTGTTTCTCCTTAATTGTTGATTTTTTTTAAACGGCAACTTTTATTAGAAAGCTAGCAAGGAGCTAGAACAATTACAAAGCAATCAAATAAGGATGTTGAAGCCAACAATCCCAAGTAAACTTTAGATTACATCTAGAATTACTCCAAATGAAAGAACGAGAAACAACATCATCGAACAAAGTCTCTTTGCGCGGATTCTTGGAAGCAAAAAGAAGACATTTTGCAATAACTATAAATAAACCTGCAACATAACCCAGGAAATATACCCAAAAATACAGAAACATATCATTAGGTTACATAAACTTGGGACATACTAGAAATGCAACCAAAAAAACAAGTAGCAAATACAGAAACAAGTCATTAAACAAACAAGAACATGAAATACAGAAACAAGTCATAACATAAACAAGTAATTAAACCAGCAACATAAACTTTAAACATTTGTTTTCCTCTTTTCTTGGTCTGCACAATTCCTAGGTTTCGTGTATCCCTTTTTTTTCTAATTTCATCCCACGTCTTTGCTTGAGGGCATTTGTAGATCGTTTTTCAATGGTATCTTCATAAAAAAAAGTATGTTCTTGCCTATGTTTCCAACACTTTTGTTTTTGTAAGTGGTTTCATTGTTTGATGTTTCTTCATCTGTGCCAGCTGGGAATTCGTCAAAAGTAGAATATCCATACGAATCAAGCAAAGCTGGTTGTGGCCCAGCGTTGCAAACCTTTGGTTCTGTAGATGAACCCAACTTAGGCAGACTTGCTTCTGTTAATAAAAGGTTAGTCTTAGGAAAAAAAGACTTACCTTTTCCCTTATCCATCTTGATGATCAACTGCATTTTTTTGTTACTTAGGGTTGGAATGATGTAAAGAGTCGGTGGACATTTATAAGGGCAAGGGTAGTTCTTATGTGAAGTGTACTTTCCTAAAGATTGTATATTATTTTCTTTAATGTCAAAATGTGATAGTTGTGGTATTAATGTGGTAAATTTAATATCTAAGTAGTGTATAAAATTGACTATTAATGGAGTTGTAGTTTGTATGCGACTTAGAATTTAATTCTTATGCGAATTGTACTTTCCTAAAGATGGTATATTATTTTATTTAATGTCAAAATGTAGTAGTTGTGGTATTAATGTGGTAAATTTAATATGTAAGTAGTGTATAAAATTGACTATTAATGGAGTTGTACTTTGTATGCGACTTATAATTTAATTCTTATGCGACTTGTACTTTCCTAAATATTGTATATTATTTTCTTTAATGTCAAAATGTAGTAGTTGTGGTAATGTGGTAAATTTAATATCTAAGTAGTGTATAAAATTGACTATTAATGGAGTTGTACTTTATACGCGACTTAGAATTTAATTCTTATGCGAATTGTACTTGCCTAAAGATGGTATATTATTTTCTTTAATGTCAAAATGTAGTAGTTGTGGTATTAATGTGGTAAATTTAATATGTAAGTAGTGTATAAAATTAAGGGAAGTGATATGTACACCACCAAAAGTGATGTGCACACCACTAAACATGCATATGTGTATTATACTATGTGCATCATTAGTGTGATTTTATGGTGTGCACATCACTTTTGGTGGTGTGCATATCACCTCCCTAAAATTAACTATTAATAGAGTTGTACTTTGTATGCGACTTATAATTTAATTCTTATGCGACTTGTACCAACAAAAAATACTTAATTTTTATGCAACTTATTTTTTTTGGGTAAAGGGTTACCCCGGTAAAGTATATTAAAACCGAAAAAAGTTAAGAACAAATAGAATGTGGCTGAAGTACCACATTAACCTCAAGCTAAACAGCTTAATAAACACCTAAAACTAGAGCTTATGACATGCCATAAACTCTTAAACTCTAGAAACAACTAATTGCAACTAGAACACATAACACAACTAAACAAGCTAACCAGCAGCAGCCGTGAAAGATGAACTTCCACCAGCTTTTGTGTTTTGAATTAAGTTAGCCGATTCATCATACACATTTTCCACTTCTTCTTCTTCATCATCTTCTTCTTCTTCATTTAAGGCAGAAAAAGAATTAGACATGGAGAGATTATCTTTCTTAGATGAATTACCCAGTCGTCTTCAACATAGGTGTCGATTGAGATGTATAACCCACATAAAAGTTCCCGTTCATTGTTGCAATCTTGTAGTCACTTTAGGCTCATAAACTAACATTATTTTAACCCGAAGGACCAGTAAAACTGACCTGCCATTAGTAAATTTGGACTTACCTTTCCCTCCTCTACTTCTTTTTACCCACCATTTGAAACCATCATAGTCCTTCTCACTTAGGGGTAACAACATTAAAAGTAGCAACAATAGAGGATACTCACCACTTTTTAGGGCAATAAGATCATGAACATGACCAAAAATCTTACATATATCACATCTGGGCGGCCTCCATTCATACTCAACACGGATGTTTCTTGGTAAAAACAAATCTCAGAAAGAGATGGAATACCAATAGTAACAACATCCACGGATATCAGGCTCTAAATTACCTCAAATAAGCACCTACGAGCATAATCTACTCCTACCACCATGAATCATTACACATGGAGCTGTGTAATAAAATCAAGCATAACAGTTTACCAATTGAACGTAGCAATAAACTATACCATCCACTTCAAAAACTGAATAGGAACCATCACGCAATTTAACCTATATCGGAATACGAGTCAATTTCTTCTTGAACAATCAAGTATCCATTGACCATTTTCTCTTGAGATGATCGGAGATTACGAAATCAACCAGGACCCACCCTCCAGAACAGCCTCTAAACCAGCCCGGGAATCAAATTTAAAGAAAAAGAAGCCTTTGGAATTCATCATAATCCTTTTCAGCCTATGTTTTACCTAGTTGTTCCTAGCAAAATATTCCACCAACTAGAAACAGCTATTCCTCTTCCAATAAAGTAGCCAATAGAGTGTTGTTCAAAGCGAGTTACTAACCTTTTTCCTACAACTTTACGAGGAATAGAAGATGTTAAAAACCATCAAATACGGGATCAGCCACCAAGTACGAAGTTAGAATTAACATTTGCGGGTTGAGTCCTTGCACTTCCACCCCGCAACTCCAGCATAGATGTTGACTTGATGTCCACAGACTGAACGATAGGGTCACTAGGTATTGTGGATTCATCAACATTAAGATTAATTGAATCATCAGCATACGAAACCTTACAAGGGATAACATCAGCATTATTACGATCAACCTTAATTGAATTACATATAGAACCTAATGCTTCCAAGGTTTCCATACGATCTTCATTAGTCAACTCAGATAATAACTCATCATGTTTACCAGCATCAATATCATTAATTAACTTTTGCAAGTCACCCACAGTAGTTAATGGAACTCCAAAAGTGGCAGCAACATCAATACTATACAGTTCTCGGGGCACGTTAATAATAGTAGACGGAGAAACCAAAGGAGAAGATGTACTCACCTTTGGACTACTTCTAAGCTGCATACCAACCCTAGCAGCACCATCTCCAAACGTAGTACCCTTATCACTTGTATTCGACATTCTTGACTGCAACAAGCAAAACGAAACCTAAAAAACCCTAAACAAAGAAAACTAAAAGATCAACACAGCAGCTATGAGATCCACGTCTATCTCATCACGAAAAACCTTTGAAGGAAGGCAATAATATAAATACACGAAGGACTATCTGACTTCCATAATGAAAGTCGATAAGAATTAATAAAGATCCCTAAAGAACGAAAAAACACCAAACCCTAAATGAGATATCGCACCCTAAATCTTTAGAGAAACATCAATCAAATAAGTAACTTGTTAAACCATTATAATCATAAGAGTAACAGATTAAACAAGAGTATTATATGATATTCGGATCAAGAAAGAAGAAGATTATGCGATCAGAATTGATGGAATAGAGGGAGCCGTTTTTTCGCCCATAGAAGAGAGAATTTTAGGTTTTTCTAAATGTAATGTTTAATTTTTATGCAACTTATAATTTGTATATTTAGTGTTGAATATGGCAATAAATTTTTGTATACCCTATTCTATTAACCAAAAAATGAGTTCTTCCCATCATAAAAAGTTTAAAGTTCATTTGGTGTGTCTAGAATCTACTCGTGCTGTATTACTTTCAAAAGAAATTAACTACGGGAAACTAGTAAGTTATTGCAAGCAAAAGTTTGACATCAACAACACTTACAACATAAAATTGTCATACAAAATATGTTCCGACATCATCGACTTATGTGAAGATGATGACCTAGAAGTCTTCATCAATGACATCTTAAGTTCAAACGACTTAGTGGCGAAAATACTCATTAAATTATCACGCGTAATAGCATCTTCTAAGTCTAAGTCAATTGATTTCGATCTAAATATTCCTTTGTATGATCCTAATAATTTGACATATAACTCATTTAAATATATGCCTAGTCCACCTCATGCACCACCTGTTGTTATAAAGGAAATAAAAAGCCATACACACAACATTGCACTACCAATAAATGTAGGTGATAAATTCAATAATAAGGTTGTATGTATGTTTGTCATTGCAAAAAAAGCTGTAATGGAAGGATATGAATTTTTTGTCTTGAAATCTTGTACGAAAAGGTATAGTGTTAGATGTGCTCAACCATATTGCAAATGGAGGATATATACAAGTAGGCTTAAAAACAGTAAATGTTTTCTAACAACTACCATTCACAACATTCACACATGCTCCATAACACAACTTTATCCAAACCATCGTAATGCATCAAAAATGTCAGTGGGTCACATGTTTGTGGAAAAATTAAGAAACAATAAAAGGGTTTATTCAGGAAAGGACATACAAAATGATTTTAGGCTCGACTGGAAAATAGACATATCTTACAAACGTGCGTGGTCTGGAAAAAATGTTGCATTGGAAATGTTGAATGGTTCCTAGGAGAACTCTTTTATGTAAATACCATTGTATTGTCACAACCTAAAGTTGGAAAACGATGGTACTGTTATGTAGGATATTGGAAATCATAACACAATGGAAAATAGATGGATTAGCCAAATCTAGAGAGAGAAAGTGAGAGAAAAGCTTTCTAGAGAGAGAAAGTGTAACATGTAAATGAAATGACTAACCACCTTTTCCAAGGCAAATAAGAGGCTTATATAGGTGCTTACAAAACTGGCCTAATGGCCTTGGTAGTGGGCTTACATGTTGGGTTTAATACCCGACCCATTACCGAATGTTATACATTAAATGATTAACTACGAGCTACAATAATCAGTAAAATACACGGGGTGACCGAGTCTTTTTCTAATATCTAACAATCTCCCCCTAAGGGAGGTCACCCCAGAAAATACTAACTTAAGCTCAACAATCTTGATCTTGTGTTCAGCTCGTAGTCTTTGATTCTTCATGTGAAATCTTGTACATTGATGTAGTGATCTTTGTCTTGTGGCTTGTGATTGTACTTGATATGTGATCTTGAGCTTCTTTGAGATCATCAGCCAAATCTAATCTCTGATCATTAACTTTTAGTCTTTTGCCGTCTTGTGCTGGTGACATCTGGACCGGCATGCTCATACCTTTCTTGATGGTGAAAGCTTGATTATTCATCGTTCTTGAAGTTCCTTAAACTTTAATACGTGATCACTTTGAGAGGATTTTGATATTAGAGTTGTGGAAGCTTTGAAACATATACTTGTGCTTTCATGAGGTCATTAGATGTATTGGTTGAGTCTGAGCATGCGGTTATGAAATAGACTCCACTGGAACAAGGTATCTCCATCTCCATCTTTACTTGAACATATAATAAAATAGTTAGCAATAAAGTTTGTGGACGAATATGGCTTTGTCATTCTCCCGAGTTTTGTTGGATTAACCTCCAGATCCTGTGAGGATCGGCCTGTGATCAGGTAGATTCAATCTTAAGAAGAATCTCCTTGACAGGATTTCCAGTATAAGTGTCGGATCTTCTAATATATGAACATCAGAATCACCTAACTTGCTTGTTCTCTTAATCGGAACGTCTCAAAGTAGACAGCACGATAAGAGTGAATCGGTTAGTTACTATCTTACCGATTGAAGAGGAAAATTGATTTGAAAATCAATCGACGTGTCACTTGAGAAAGTGTTTTTGTGACACATTGAGAGTGTTAAGCATTTATCAAAATTCATCAATCGTCAATTCATAATCTGGACTGATTTGATATCCAATGTCACAAGTTTGACCCATTAAGGATCTCATAAGTCACCTACTATGAGCTTGCTTGATGTTGGCTCAAGCAGGATTTCCATCTTCATTGTGAACACATAAGTGTCACTCGGATGTTCTGGCAAAACCACAAGGATAATGCGTAGGAATCTTATGATAATCCTTGTTTTCACATTGTGTGAAGAACAAGTAATATGGAATAGTGTCCTAATGAGATTGATTGATGATCTCTTGGCTCTAGACTTAATTGTGCATTTTGGTTTTAGTGATCAGAGGCTGGAGCGGACTGCCACCTTTTCAATATCAACTAACTCGGAGTGAGAAAATCAATAGATTACTTGTTTAGTCTTCGTGAGAAATGAAACAAAAATCTTTTGAGAGATTCTGAGTGGCTAGGGATGGTTGTGCATTGCATCACTGGGTCCATGATGTCAGTCTTCAATGTGAGCAATCATCAATGTGATTCTGACAGCAGATGTATTGACCTGGTTTTTGCCTAAGTGTATGGAGGGCTTCTTTCTTTACACCCTTTATCCTTACATTTCTTTTTCATTCTTCAACCCCTTCAGTGCTTACCGAGACTTCATGACTAGAACCTTGTTGGGTTTGTTCCAGTTCTAGCTCCATCTCAGTCAGCACTATTCCCTTATTTTCACATTTACTCCTTTTTATGTCATACCTAAGGACTTCTACACTAACTAGTGGATTGTCCCTGGGTAGATCCCTCCGGTTCTGGCTGGATCACGGAACTCATACCTAACCTTACCAACCTTATATCTTTGAGAAAATTAAATACATGGTCGGTCGTTTTGATACAGTTCACCTTGCCATAAACCAATTTGAAAAACTCAATCTGGTACTTGTGATACAAATATCAAAGCTTTTAGTACCTCGATTGTTTTTGAATTTTCAGAAACGCTTCCCCTTAATATGTGCATCGATTAATCAAAACTGTTTAGCACAAGGATGGAGGAGTATACACATGAGTCCACAAAATCACATTTTTTATTAGTTTTCATATTTAAATCACATTTTCTCCCCTTATCGAAAATGTCAAAGCCTTTGATATTTTGGATACCAATGGATTCGAATATGTTGGAAAAACTGGGAGAAAAATGTGCTAATTTAATCACAAGCCGAATGGGGAACACATGAATGCTCCCCCTGAATCTAAGAGGGATTCTATTAGTGTCTGGTATGATAGATTCAAAAAATTTTGAATTTAATAAAAAAATTATAAAAAATTCATACACTGACACATAACACTAAGTATACCACAACTTTATAATGTACAAGATACAATATATATATACAAATGATATTGACCTTATAAATGGAATGAAGAGATCATTCCGTTCTTTGAAGAAGTCTGTAGTCAATATCGCGAACCCGTCTACCAACAAAGCATTCCAAATTCCAGAAGATCCTTCTGGTCTTGAGTCTCCGTTCAATGACATGTATGAATTCCCTGCTCCTTTCCACATCCTTATCAGTCTAAAACCGCGTGTTCATAACCAGATTGAGCCGATTAACCTTGTACTCCTTAACTCTGTAATCCAGTGCTTCCATAATATTTGTCAGCGTACCATCACTGAACTTGTAAATCTCATTGAACCGCATGATCTTCCATTCATTGTTACTGACAGGGAACACAACTGCACGAGGCGAATCAATGATTGTATAATCATGCTTGAACTCGAAGCCTGTTGCATCCCATCCAGGTTTAGTGAGATTCAGCTGTTTCTGGTAGCTCTCAATGCCGAGTTGGAAGTCTTCAACCCGCTGTCGAATCACTAAGTTTCGTGTCCACAGTTTAACAGCAGTAGAAAGCATACGTATGTCTGAACCAGGAAGATGATTTAGATGACCTTGAAGAAGCAGCAGATTCAGGTCTTCAAAGTCACTAGGATACAAGTTTTTGAAGTCCTTTTCAGGTAGTCGTACCCGTAGCGAGAGTAGGCTTTTATTCTAACAACACTGAGTATACGCATGTGAGTTCTGACTACCTTGCGGCTTGATTCAGCTGTGTGTCGGTCAATGTAGAATTTCTGACGATTAAACCACCAATGAGAGATACCATAAGAGGCACTTATGTCATAGGTGCAGACGTCATCGATCCACATATGCTCAGGTATGAGTAGTTCAAGTCTAAAGTCATGATAACGAGCATCCTACATCTTGGAAATTGACAAAGCTTGTCCACTTCCCTTACTGCCATAACGCAAATAATCCAAGTCTTTATTGAAAAAGAATTAGGTTTGAATAGTGACATGACCTGGTGGACTACTGAGAGGCAGAGGTTTTTTAATATCAATCCTGACTTGATCTCCTTCTAGATTAGCCCAGTCAATCTGATCTGTAAGCATCTTGTGACACTCTTCCATCTAAAACTAAAGATGAACGGCGTCCGGGTAGAAAGGTTTAACGACTTCATAAGCTTGACCTTCCAAATCTGCTTGAGTAAGCTCAGTCTTCCCCATCTTTTGGCAATACCAGTTCATAAACGTCCGCATATCCCCAGTCTTTGCAAGTAAAGAGTTCTCCGTCGGAGCTTGATATGTGGTAGCTAAAGCATTGGACCAGTTGTTCACAGTATCAGGAATGTGGGACGTAGGAATGACCTAGGCAGGTTCTAGAGTGGCTGGTCTTTCATCATCTAGAATAGGCTTTAACCATTTTGGCCTCTGCTTAGTCTTTGGAAGATGGGCGGAGTCCGTGTCCTCTGAATTAGATAACTGGTTAGAATCTTGTATTGGTATGTCTTCGACTGGTTGCTCAGCATGAGGACCAGATTGTTGTTTGGAGGAGCCTAAAGGAGCATCTCGAGTGTCAGACCTCTCCCATGCTGATGACTGAGGAGCTTATGGCTGTGATGAACCAGAAGCGCCAGCGTCATGTCGTCTTCTCTTACTTAGATCTGAATCAGGTGGAGGAGGGGGAGGATCTTGATCATCACGTCGTCTCTTACGAGCCTTATCCTTTTCAGCGAGAAGCTCATCCCTCTGTGCACGTTCCATAGATGCCTCAAGAGCTTCATAGAGTGCGATATGTTCCGGAAGTGATTTGTACGAGCCAGTTTCAAGCATCCTTTGGTGAAGCATTTCTTTCATATCTTCTTCGGACAAGTCTCTGAAGTGGTCTTGAAGGGGAGCCTGTAGAGCTATTTGAACCACCTCTTTGACATTTTCACAGACTGCTTCATTAATCTTACGAGGTAGATCCCTAAGCTCCAGAGTGTAGACCCTAGATCCAAGATTCGGAGTTATGTTATCAAGATTCTTGTTATTATGCTCTAAATCAGAGACTTTCTTTTCAAGGGCTGCGACACGTTCAGCTAACTTTGATTCAGTTGTGCTTTGTTGTTGTGGAGGAGGTGGAAAGGTTGTTGGTGTAGTCATTGTTATTGCTGTAAAGATTGGTGGTTGAGTGGTAGATGATGCAGGTTTAAGAGGTGAAAGATCAATAACTGGTGTGAGTAGTGGAGGAACAGAGGATGACGCTTGATATATTAGAACAGTAACCATGGAGACCACTTCAGCTTCCACATTGAGTTTTCCCGGTTCATCATCAGTGGATTTGTCATTAATGAATTGATCCCCAATAGCATATGCATCCTCCAGATTCTGCATTGACGAGAGAGTCCCGTTTGAGCTTAGAGGATCCTCTAGGATGACATGTTCATCAGCCGGAAACTTCAAACTCTCTTGAACCTTAGGGTACAAATCAGCCATGAATTCGTCGTGCGTGGGCTCAGGGTTTGGTCCAGCAAGAGCCACACGGCTTATTCTAGGGTCTGGTCCAGCCTAGTCTTCTTCCATGTGTACCTGCTCTAGTTGAGGTCGAGACTCAAGAGTTTCACTAAGGTCTGATCCAACCTGGTCTTGATCAAGTTCCACCATCTTTTCCTTGATGTTTTCCTGTTTCTCCACATCTTATCCTAGTTCTTCAGTAATTTGCACTATCTCCGTATCACCTCCACTGCTTGTCTTAGATCTAGCACCTATTTTAGCATCTGCTGGAGACGGAGAGTCACGAATGATATTGGCAGATGTGTCATCCAGTGGTTGTGCAGAGGGTCCAGTTGATGCCTCATCAGTAGTTGGAGTCCGCCTTTGGAGTATGAATTGGTCCGTGGTGCTTCTCCTCTTTGGTGTATGCAAGGCTAGCAGAGAGTAGGCAGCTTGTTCTTCAGTGACAATGGCTTTACCCTTACCTTCTACTATAGGGAGTGGTCGGATATCCTCTGCAACAGGTTCTTGAATTGCCACACCTCCAACATGTGCATGACCCTGTGCATGAAACGATTCCAGACTCATCTGAATAGCACGTTCCATATCATATTCTTTACCTGCACCTTCTTGTTCAGGCTCAGGTACAGGTTCAGAATGAGCTGGTTCTTCATCAAGTTCATCAACCAGCTAGAAAGAGCTCTTCACGTTATGTACTTTTGCAACTTTACCCTTGTGGACTTTTTGTAGTGGTGTAGCCTTGGTTGACTTTTCTTTTGCAGGCTTCGGCTTGGGTGGCTTAGTAGTAGAAGCCTTAGAAGGTTTTTCCTTGGTTACCTTTGGTTTCGGTGCAGGTGCTGGTTTGCTTGACTTCTCGATAGCAGGCTTTGGCTTGGGTTGCTTGGTACTTGCAGATTTCTTCTTTCCTTCCTTTTTGGCAGCAACTTTCTGATCATGCTTTGCGACCATTTCCAGATAAGCATTGTAGTATGATGCATTCCTGATATTGTTTGAGATCAGCTCGTTGGGAATTGGCATTCCAAAGACTTCATCGATTTCGCCTTTGGAGACGAATTTGAGATTACCGAGTCTGAGGTCTTCTTCAGCAAGATGAAACGGAGATGCTGATCTTTGGTGAATATTGTGAATTCTTCCCAAGTGACAGATAATAAGCTTCGTGAATCGACAATAAGGAATAACGTGAGGTTTGTCTTTCCTGCCCTTCTTAGTGGGACTGCCCAAATTGGCCTTATCAGTAAGAAAGGTCTGCATAGCTTGCACAAACTCTTCCCACATAAGCTCAGCATAGTCAACATTAGTATTTGTTATAATTCCCCAAAGCATCTGAAGAACTGGATATCTGGGCCTATCATGCCCAGAAGTCTTGCCTGTGAGACACTGGTTGATCATAGACAATATTGCTCTCCAGGGCTGATACAGGTGATTCACCACCATACTTGACACAAAGTGAATCACCTCCGGATAACCCAGTTCATTCACAAAGTCCATAATAGCCTCACCTGATGGAGGTGACACAAACTAGTGAGCTTGATCAATGGGCGCTATTTCTAAAGCTTTTCTCAGAAGATTAGCATCTAATACGAATCGGGCTTCATCCAGCTCAAAATTGTAAACTCCAGTCTTGGCCTCATATGTGAGCGTGTTCAAGAATTGTTGAATGTAAATAGCTGGAACCAAGGCAGAGGCTATGAATGCCCTGAAGAAGTTTGTATTCTCTAGAATATATACAGAGATCTGAAAGATTGGATTCTTTTGCTTCTTTTGAAGATCCAAGATATAGTTGCTCTTTCCAATGGGTACCCATGCAACAAATGCAAGAATTTGATCATTAGATCTTGTTGGAGCTTGAGCGGGAACATTCTTGTCAGCCATTTTGTCTTCACAAAGATATCAACGAAGATAAGCAGACATGACATGCATTTTGATGTTAGATGAGAACATTGACATGCTTAGATCGATTATGATGTGATTAAGATGACGTTGGTCAAGGATATCCGATGAACACATACAAGTTAACAAGTCCCGGATAAGTGTTAACAAGGTAATGGTGCCTTTGGATTGGGCCTAGAAAGGGTATTGGGACTAACAGGCCAAAACTTTGAGATTCTGGCCCAAACTACTACCAAACCGCTGTGTTGATGGTTCATCAAACAGCTATAAGGAGAAATGATTAAACCGCTATGTAGCGAAATGGTCAAACCGCTATGTAGCAGAATGATCAAACCGCCACAACCAAATAGCTACAAATATTTGATGCATTTTAATCAAACCGCTACCTCATAGCGGTTTGCATGCATAACCTAAAGAATATTAAATATATCAAATCGCTATGAGGCAAAACATAACAAACCGCTATCACACAACCTAACCAAACCGCTATCTAAACTATTTCATCAAACTGATATCAAGAAAACTACAAACCAAACCGCTATCAAGCATTTATATCAAACCGCTATCAAGAAAATTTTATCAAACCGCTATCAAGAATGAATATTACAAGGAAAAGGCAAACACAACCGCACACCAATTTAAACCCTATGGGACATGCATTTGAGGCATACACTACATTCCATAGACATAAGAAACATGTTACAAACACGAT
>BQNB010130888.1:0-18865 GCA_026074375.1 Tanacetum coccineum
CGTTTTCTATTATCTTGGTGAATGGTGCTATTTAGTAACATCCAAATGCTAATTCCGCTGCGCAATCCAATGTACGTTGGATGAGGGTATTCCAATATTGAACTAAGTCAGACGAAGCACAAATGCAGCAATACATCAAATTCTATTAATGAGCAACCTTACAAAAGGATATGCAAGGCGGAAAAGTTTGAAGCTATAAAATATTCACTTGGACCCAACAAAGAATATATTGTTATAAGAAGATGTGAATATGATTCTTGGGAAAGAAACGAAGATAGGATGTCCATAATTTACCAAGAAATTTTTCAAAAGAAGGATAACGGATAGAAGGTGACGCGTACAGAGTGAGAAGCTGAAGAAAATGTTTAACATAAAGACTTCACTGTAAACAAAAGTGCTTCTCGGGAGACAACCCAGAATGTTATTTAATTTTATCGAGTCTGTCTTCCCAGACATCAATACGGTGTATCCACACCATACCATACGGCATATTGATTGTCTGGACATTATCAGTCTTACTTTTTATGCACTTTAAAAACATTATTGTCAGTTCTGGCAATATGGCGTATTCATGAACATGATACGGCATATTCACTAGACTAACTCGTATTTAGTTTGTTTAGTTTAGTTTAAATTAACCGTAGGTACCAAAAATAAGGATGCACGTTTTTCTTATTTTACACAAGACCTCATGAAAGAAATATCGACGAATATTGGTGGAAAATTTACAAATCTAGAGAACTTGAAGTATTGGAGTCTTGAAACTTCAAGGCGGCTGTTCAACACGAATTCTTGCTCGATAAACTCAACATGGAGAATCTACCGAGCAAATATCAGGGGAGTTTTTCATTCTAATTCTTTTTAATTACCGTATTTAATGTTTTATCTATACAACAAGGACATTGCATAATTCAAGTGGGAGGATGAGAATTAGAATGTATACTTGTCCTCATTTTCACACTAAAATGCTTAAATTTTAAAAAAAATTCAACCATACTTATGTGAAATTACTTTATACATAACCTACACACAATAACCCTTGTTAGATATTATGAGGATTTAACCTTATCCGTTCCCAAATGTTTACCTAAATTCTACAAAATATGAGTGTGCCGGTGATGTAGTAGACTTTAGAACTTGGCTTGGTATATCTATTCAAGACCACAGTTATGAGTACTATGGATTTAGATAGAGTAACTTGTTTAAATTGGTAAATTTTAGGATAACACCCAAAAAGCCTTTACACGTTGTTTTATTAACTAACTACACTGGTTAGTTAACCCCCATATAAACTCTTTGTTTACTCCCACTTTAAGAGTAAGATATCCCTAGAACAACCCGTAGAGCCAATCCTTTAGGAATTACACCAACTTGTTTATTTCGTTACACCTTAGCCTATCTTGTTATATTAAGTTTATTTTACAGTTGCTAGTTGCTTAAAGTGTAAAGTTTGTATTTCCCGAGTCTTGTGTAAAAAATTTCTATCTTTGGTATGGTTAGAAGAATTTTCACATCGCAAATGGGAATGTATATTATAGTCAAAACTCATGTATTTTTACTACCAACGCAATTAATGGTACGTCCGAAGAATGAAGAATTATCGAAGGAATTATCCAGAATTATTATGATCGTAAAGATGGTGAAACTACTCCGAGTTTCGTATATAGTTAGATGTTTTTTAAAAAAATAGAAAAATTGCAACAAAAAAAGAGTAGGAAAGTTTGAAGATAATCGTTTCGCAATTACCAAAGGAATTATAAGAAGGATTTATTATTCGTGGATACGTCTTATAATCAACGATGTAGAGTATTGTATAAAGTGGAAGATATCACCACTTGGCTTGTAAAGTATGTAAAGTATGGTATGATTGGGAAGTTGACCGTTACGGGAACGCCAACTTAGGTTTTTGTTTTTTATCTATGATTAAGACGTTGTAAATAGTTGTGTCTTTATCATGGTAACGGTCAGGAAAAAGTGTCTAGCAACTTTTATTTTAGACTTAATCTATTTGTTTCGTAATTTTTATTTAACAACAATTTACCTTTCCTTTCCTAATCATTAACCATGGGTTTTACGCGAATGAGGATTTGTACGAGCGTGCATGTCTATTTCGTTGTTACGGCTATGTATGCATGTCTCAGCTGCCTGGTTTGTTTCTTACTATTGATGAAAGTTAGAAGATCCCTATCTTATATCATTCTTCATCCTAACCCTTGGTTAAACTCGAATAAGGATGTGATCAAACACACATGTCTATTTCGTCGTTACGGCCATGTATGTATGCTTCAGCTGCCTTGTTGGTGTGGTACTTTTGGTGAAAGATTATAGAATAATCAACCCTAAGCCTTATCATACAAACCCATATTTACCTTTATAAACTTGTTACTCCTTAGCTCTAGTGGTGGAGATGTGTATCATTGCCAAGCCTGTGATAGAATACTCGTCACGACCGAGCAATTGAGCGAATTAGTTACATGTTACCACATAGATTAGTTGAGTAATTTGAGTGTTTTCATCTTCTTATTTTGTGAGGTGTTTGGTTGTGTACTTGTAATAGATCAAAAATAACGTCTATTTATACATCATTTATCTCATGTTAAAAACCCATTTTGTATAGTTATAGTTAAATAAATTTTACTTAATCGTTTATCTAAGATAATTGCAGTAAATATGGAGTACTTTGGTAAATATTTAGCAAAAGGCGCGCATACCTGGAGCTTAAAAACGAAGATATTATAAAGATAATGATCCTGACTACCAAGAACTTCGTATCCATCAGGAAATACACTTATCCTGTGCCTGCACTCACCAAAGACCACGAAGGAAACAAGCTCAATACGCCGTATCCAGAGAAGACCAATACGCCGTATGAAAGGATAATAGAAATGTTAAGATTCTGGACATATCAAGCGTGGTCCCCCTACTCACTCCAAGAATCCCGAAACCCCCCAATACGCTGTATCCAATCCCTTTGATACGCCGTATCAAACCGACTTCCAGACAGTATAAATAGAAAACTCAAAAACGAGTTTTAAGTGTGCTAAATCATATCCTCGATACCTAAACCATAAAAGTCAATTTTCAGAGGAGAAAAAGAGCAGAAGAGGTCGAGCAACGCTATCAATTCCATAGGAGACATCATGTAATTCCATATACTTTAGTAATCGTTCAGTTTTTGGTATCATTCGTTAACTCGGTTAGTTTACCTTGGCTAAATAATTGCTTTTGTATTTATTATGACGTTTGAAGGCTAATACCTTCGGGTATTAGCCATTATTATGAAGATCTGAATGTTTGGTATTTGTTTATCTTGATTTCTTGATTTATCATTGAATGCTTGTTTATGTTTATCAATTTATACTTGTTTACGCGCTTTTGTATGCGACCTATCATTCAACTGGATCTAGTGATACGGACCAAGTAATCTAGAGTCTGGGATAGCTCTCCATATAGTAATTTATACATCTAGAATCATAGGATCACAAATATTGTCCTTCTAAATCTGTGTCTAGGATACGCTTCGGGCTTAACTAGTTAATTGGATATTGCCAATGGTTTATTGATCGTGTTGACTAGCAGGTGACCTAGATAATTCAACAAGTAACGTTCTGATTCCATTGGATAGTTGGACAAGTGGACTACTAGTGTATAAATTGCCATTAAACGGTAAGTGGCTAAAGTCTTTATGAGCTAGGGTTTAACAAGATCACCATTGCTTTAATCCCTAAGATAGATTAGATTCAGCAAATAAGGATGCTTTATACGGATGCTTTAATTGTGACAGAATTAATGTGTCTAGGTCTTAGGATGATGTAACGCCTAAGTCTTAAGAATGATATGCCACATCGAGAGAAGAAATCATTGCACTTAATAAACAAATCAACTTTCTAATCGAATTAATAATGGTTAATACAATTTTCTTATATTTGGCTCGACCGCTTATTGATCTTTTATTAATTAGCTCGCATGGGTTAAAGTGCCTTGAATTGATTGTAGTCACCAACCAAACCATGCCAGTCTCTCAGGCTGAAAAACCCCATTTTCCCGTTAGAATTAGGAACTAGGACCGACATAGGTTTAAAATAGAATAGAATTAACATAGATTAAATAACCAAGATATTAATTAAATTGATAAATTTAACCTCGCTTCAAGTGTTCGACACCCTACTTACCACGAAACTACTACCGATCGGGTACATTGCCCGTTAAAGTGTTGTTTTGGTAAAATATAAATTTAAAACTTGAATCAATAAAATATATACCACACAACGACACATCAATACCTTGCCGAGATTGCGTTTTATTAACACCATGAAGACAAAAAATTACACAAGCCAATGATAACATACCAGACAATGCTGCGGATTGCAATCACAAAAGTAAGGAGAAATTGGTTTACTTTTTTTCAACTTTGTTAGTTGTTAGTTTGCTTAGTTCCTTTGTGGTTAACATTTTGTTTGTTGTTTCTATTGTTTGGACGCAGCGTTACCTACGAACCAGTGTTTCACATCATCTACCAGAATGAATCAGCAACCGTTTGCTGCAGGCGCTGAAAACACGCATCTGAACAGAAACGTGCTCCCGCGTTTGCCAATAGCTCATTCAAGCATACGTGTCAGTGCAACGACTGATAGAACAAGTATACATATTTCACGAATCTTCGATCGTTTTAGGAATATAAGCACCGACAACTTTGAGAAAAACCATATGACATGCACATGTATATATTGTTACTAACTTATCTTCGTCGTTTCCACTTTCAGATGGTTGGTACAAAGCCGTTACATTTATGATTTCTGGTGCTTTCAAATTTTAACAAGTTGTTCTTAATAACCTTTTTTTCATACATGTTGCAGAATGTCCCTGTTCAATCGCGGTTTAGGACTAACAAAAATACCATAGTGCCTACACGCCTGCCTGTTCATGGTTGTAAAGGTCTCACAACTCCTCCTAAAGAAGGTAAGATTAAATGATACGCCTGTGTAACCCGTTTGGTCAGTTTCTGTATGTTATAGGCATATTTGTTATGCAGATTGTTAAACTAGGTTATTTATGCAAGTTTTTCTCCCATTAACAGGATCACCTGTTTGCAAACGCGTTCGTTTAACAAACGAGCTTACAAATACATACACTGAAAGACGTCAGCTGCCAAACACGGGTGTCTAAAATGTGTATCTAAGTAGAAATGTCAGGCGGCGTTTGACAATGGATGATGTAACTATGTCTACCAATGTTAGTAGTGTACCGACCTTATATGGACACCACCTTCACAACACTAATATTCTCATAAAACGTCGCGCGGCAGATGACAGTGAAACCATGACACTTCGTCAACTGACAGTCGAAACTATCATACCAGTCATCAGAATATTCGACCATTTTCGGGCTCTGCCTACAAGCAACTTTCAACCCAGGTCTATGAAACCTGCAGGTAAACATTTTGACCAAATTATTTTCCTTACCAATATTTTAAGCACTCGTTATCCAAAACTATTGAATTGACGCCTCTGAATGTCATTGAAGAAAACCTACCTCATGTTTTATTGTTTGGTCTTAATACGGTTCATATTAAATCAGTAGTGATTGCAACATAATGTAGTTTACATATTACCTATTATTCATCTAGCTTGGTTTATCTATCTTCAGGTATTCTAGTTGGATACCACGACAACACTGATGATGAAACTCCTCGGGCAAAAGACACAACAAACACAGCTATTGACGCGACTCTGGATCCATGTGAGATTTGGAAGAAGAATCCCGAAATAACAATAGAAAGAAGAAATAAGATCAACAACGCTGCTGAACACAAGTGAGCACGGGTCGATCCGCCCAGATGGCTAAGTCGTCATGACGGTAATTGTTGACACTTCATGATTTAATAACATAATAGTGGCTCCCTCGGAATCTTGGTGTTGGTGCTTAACGTATTGAAGAATTTCTGTCATATGCACTTAAAGATGTCAAAAAGGTAGATGTGAATATCCCTTGATAGAAATTGGTATTTAATTTTGTGTCTTGTTATAATGACGCTAAATATCTTGGTTTCTTGGTAAATAAATAACATGGAAAGAAATTGCTCATAATCTGTGTCATTATCGAAATTTGTGTCATTATCGAATCCGAATTGTAAAAGGTTTATGGGGTGGGAAGAAATTACGGGGGTGAGATTAGAAGAGGAGAGTGTTATGTGATCCATTATAGAGGCACATCTTTCAGCTTGGTTTTTTCTTATCCGAACAACCATTTCTATTACAGGTTACTGTCCAAACAGCCACTAAAAAGGCAAGTTCAAACATCCCATAAATTATTTTATAAAGTTTTTTTTTTCACTTCTTTCCTGTCCAAACAACGCTTCAAAATGTTTCTTCCAAACAGCCACTTTTGGCTACATCCTGTCCAAACAACCGTTATACTATAACCGGCTAAACTAAGATTAGTTAAAAAAGGAAATATGTCTTAGCTAAGTGTGCATCCAAACAACCCTTTATACCTTTTATATCCTAAAAACCTCTAAGTTGATTCTCTACATATAATAATATTATATTTTGAACTGCCGAGTTTTTTACCGACCTCTATTCATAATTTATTTTCAATAAGTTGAGTGCATAATTTTATATATTTGCAGGTAGCTGCAGTCATTTGGACATGCGATTCTTGGCAGGCAAACTATTAGGATAGATAATCTGACATGGGTAAATCTGCTCTACAAACATAAGCAGTTATGGAGCAAGTGCTTCTTACAGCTACTGCAAGGTCAAAGCGGCTATAGATGCCAAGTTTAACAATGTCAATTTTTTTGCGATCAGAAGTAGCATTGCATGTAAGCATCTTAAACATGAACAGGTTTAGTAAAAAATCCTAAATTCATATATTTTTATCTCAACTATAGGATGGCTATCATGCCACACTCGAAACAAATTGCATGGTCGTTACATCATGTTTTTGGGTATAAGAAAACATCACTGGAAGTGATGAAGAATACATCACATGTACCTCAGCTTAAGCAGGCCAATAAGTTCAATAAAATGCTCTACAATATTTTGTGTGCCTCTACATGATGAACACGCAGATACAATTTTTGTCATTCTATTGTTTTTGTTGATCATTCATCGATCATAGCTCTAATTGTCGGTTGTTTGTTTGTACAAAACAATTACTACGCACTCTTGGAAATTAGGACACAAAAAGTGTCACACCCCGACTAGGCGGAAACACGGGTATGCGACAAAAATAGTCAATCATAACACAAGGTACACGATAGAGAAAACTAAAATGCATTAATGAAAAGTGTCATGATGATCTTCAATCTCAAGTACAGACTTGAGTGAAGTCCCATCAAGAACACCTCAAATAGTCTCCACAAATACAACTAAATACCCACGCAGGGGTCTATACTAGTCTTAAAACAACAATCCTCAAAACACTTAAGCTCAACACAAAGCTCAATGCCAAATTTCTTAGAACGCAATCCATACAAGATGCTCTTAAGGTCTACTAAAACTTGCAACTCAACTTCACTGATCATTCTCAACACCTGAAAATGATACTCGAAAATTTCAACAAAAATATTGGTGTGCTCGTAGGTTTGATAGAAAACCCAGTCGTTGCGCCAATATTTTAAGTAGTGTACAATTATGCAATATAACAGTAAATACATGCAACACATTCAATTACCAACCATAGCAACTCCATGCTATCTAAATTTCATCCATATGGACAATTGCCACACAATGTCCTCAACTCTTAATTTACACGCACCTAAAGACTACCAGCTAGAGCTATATATAGGGCAAAAGATCATAAGTCCCATATAGAGGATCCACACAGAAAGTCCCACACAACATATTCTACCAAAACTCATGTCATTCACATAGCAGTCATAGGCACATAACATTGTCCCAAAAACAAATCAACTTTTGCATAGTACAGAAAATCAGTTCAAAACAGATTTGAGTATCATTTTCTCCCAACAAAAAAAGATTTAAAAAGTGGGGCTACGAGAACTCACCTTAACAAGGTGACAGTAGCAAGATCAAACAAACAAATGCAACGACGTCCGAACACGACCTAGTCCAATTAATGTCTATTTTAGATATACGTTTCAAAAGATGTTTTCTAGGTTGATGCATAGAAGTCAGATGCGCTGTACGGTCACCTTTAACGTTATCAGTGGTGTCATGATTGATGACTTAGTTTCAAGATAATATACCCCAATTCATACTTTCGTATAATATACTATACTATCTAAGTGAAATAGTTAAGTAATATAAGATAACTAAATAATAGACCTTAAAAAATATACTTCGGTAAATTCATTCGATAACCTTAGTTACCTTAATTAATTATATAGCTAATAGGAAATTAATGTTGATTTTCATAAAACAACTTAGAGAAGTTTTATATTTTATATTTATAAAATATATATTTTTCGTCTTTTAGGCGACTTATTAAAATAATAACATTTTATTATTTTGTCGTAAAAGTAAGTTTAATTGAATAAAAATATAAGTATAGGATTTTTATAAAATTTCGACATGACTCGTTTGTTTATACAACGTTTTTCAAGGTTTTAAACCTTAATTTCAAACACTTTTCCTCCATTCCACAATTTTCCGACAAAATACCAAATTCGTATATCGCAACGTTTACCAAAATGTATTTCCCAAAACGACTTTGAACATCATTATATAGGTATGTTTCACTTTTCAAAAGTCCGTCAAAACCCATAAAACGACTTGTTTTCTCTTATTGGGCCTTAAGGCCCATTAGAAGTCCATTAAGTTATTCGTACGTATAAAATACGATTTAGGCCCAATACTAAAGCCCATTAATAAATATAAGCCCAAACGATAGTTACCAAATAATTCGAACCACAATAAGCCTACAATAAGCCACGGCTTATTGGGCTTATTGGGCTTATTTGGCCGTGAGCCCTTTTACGCTCCAAACAAGTATATTAAGCTTTTAAATAAACTAATAAGCTATGTAGTTCTTTAGATATTACAATAGACTATCAAAATAAGCTCACAAAAATATGACATAAGAGGTAATCAACCAAAAATACTTGTTTCCTTGTCCTTAGGGTTTTCGAACCAACATAAGCCCAAAATAAGTTCAATAGTGCTTATAAATAAGCCAAATAAACTACTAACCAAAATAAGTTAAATAGCAAATAGATGTTTTTCAACCATCACAACCACAACATCAAAATCATAAACCCTTGCTCCCTTTTTTCTTCCATTCGAACGAACCAAACACCCCTTTATTCACTTTCGAAAATTTTTAGTTTACGATTTTAAGAAAATGCACCGTACAACTAACTTTTGCGCATCATTAGACATTCAAAAGTTCAAGTTAAATAAAAATTTAGAAGACTTACAAAGAGGGTTTTGAAAGCGAGTTAAGACACAATCCGACAACCCAAACATTATTTAAATGGTAACCCGAATACTAGAATCACCCTATAACTTCTATGTCTTCATGTTCTTGATCAAAGTTGTAAAAAAAATTAAGTGTGTGTGTGTAGACCGGACGCAACAAGAGAGAAAAAGAGAATTAAATTTGTTTTCAAATCATGCACTATGTGTGTTGTAAGCCATGACAAAGACTTATAGTACTAGAGGTTGGAGACAATAGCTAAAAACTAGCCCTCCTTGTCCCCCTTGTCTTCGACCGGTTATAGTATCCAAAGAGGCCTCGAGAGTCTTTGTTTTGTGTCGGGTTCGCTTAAGACTCAAGTTTTGTCAATTCAAAATGTTACCCAAAGTTTCTTAGTATTTTTAATGAACCAAAAAATATATTTCCATGAATCTCAATTATTTACACGACATATTTCACAGTTAAACTTTCCAAAATTCGTTTTGAACATTAACGGACGTGTCGGGACTCGTTTTTTGGCATTTCAAGCTATTTACGGGATGAACCTCCCAGAACATATTCAACATAGATAATATCCTCTAAAAAGGATTAACACAAGCAACATAAACACCAGATAACCAAAATCACATTGATTCACCACCATCAACACGGTACTTGATCTAACGGAACTAACAAAAGTCAAATAGTCAAAGGACTAAATTAGAACATTCAAAACTCAGAAAATGGCAAGGCTTACATTCTACCCCCCTTAAAAAGAATTTTGACCTCGAAATTCAACTATTGCTATAACTAAAAAGATACGGATACTTAAGTTTCATTTGATCTTCACGCTCCCACGTGAATTCAGGTCAACGTTTCGAATTCCACCGAACCTTGACGATGGAAATTATACTTCGCTTAAGATTATTGAACTCTCGCTCTAAGATTTCCACAAGCTCTTCTACAAAGTTAAACTTAGCATCCACCCGGATTTCATCCAAAGGTATTTGTAGTGTTGGGTCAGCCAAACACTTCTTAAGATTTGACACGTGGAACGTGTCATGAACACCATTAAGTTCTTTAGGTAGTCTAAGTCTATAGACCACTGGACCGATCCTCTCAGTGATCTCAAATGGGTCCAACGAACCTAGGTGCTAATTTTCCCTTCTTCCTATAGCGCACCACATCTTTCCAAGGTGACATTTTGAGCAAGACATAGTCACCTACACTAAACTCTAAGGGTTTTCTCCTTTTGTTTGCATAGCTTTTCTAACGATCACATGCGGCTTTAAGTCTATCCTTAATCTGCGAGATCTTCTCAGTGGTTTCTTGCACTAACTCAGGCCCTATCAAATGCCCTTCTCCAACTTCTGCCCACATAATCGGTGAGCGACATTTCCTACCATACAGGGCTTCAAACGGTGCGCACCTCACACTATAATGATAAATTTATTATATAAGAACTCTACCAATGGAAGATAAACGTCCCAACTTCACCCGAAGTCAGGAACACATGCTCTAAGCATGTCTTCTAAGGTCTGGATAGTACGCTCACTCTTACAATCGGTTTGAGCGTGGTAAGCCGTATTCATGTCTAACTTAGTTCCTAATGTCTCTTGCATTGTTTGCCAAAACCTCGATGTGAAACGACTATAAAGATCCGATATGATTGAGATCGGCACACCGTGCCTAGCAATGATCTCATTCAGATAGAGTCTAGCTAACCTATCTATCTTATAGGCCTTACGCATAGGTAGGAAATGAGCAGACTTAGTCAACTGGTCCATAATGACTCAGATTGTGTCATGCCCACTACTAGTCCTTGGTAGCTTTGTAACCAAATCCATTGCTATTCTCTCCTATTTCCACTCAGGGATTTCAGGTTGCTACAGTAGGCCAGACGGCCTCTGATGTTCAGCCTTAACCTTCAAACAAGTTAAAACCCTACTAACATATACAGCTATATCCTTCTTCATTCCCGGCCAACAATACCTATCCCTAAGATCATAATACTATTATCAACTCCTAGGTGTACAGAGTACTTTGACTTATGGGCTTCATCCATTATCAGGGTTCTCACATCACCCTTCAAAGGGACCCATATTTGATCCAGGTAATATAATGCTTCATCACTCCTATGTTTTATCAGTTCATCTAGCCTTCTATGCAATCCTACAGACTCATAAGATGCCTCTTCTTGAGCCGCTAGTATCTTATCCTTGATACTCGAATGAAGGGTCATATTTATGGCTCTAATCCTTCTAGGTTTGATCCTCTCCTTCCTACTCAGTGCATCAGCTACTACATTCGCCTTACCAGGATGGTAGCGTATTTCGCAGTCATAGTCGCTGAAAAGCTCTATCCAGCGATGCTGATGCATGTTCAATTCCTTTTGGTTAAAGATACGCTGAAGACTCTTATGGTCGGTATAGATAACGCTCATTGTCCCATACAAGTAGTGTCTCTAGATCTTGAGAGCAAACACAACTGCGCCTAATTCTAAATCATGGGTGGTGTAGTTTTTCTCATGGATTTTCAACTGCCTAGATGCATATGCTATCACCTTACCTCTTTGCATCAACAGACAACCTAATACTAAGCCTGATGCATCACAGTACACTACAAAATCTTCTGGTCTATCAGGGAGAGCTAGAACAGGTGCATTACATAACTTATCCTTTAAAGTTTGAAATTTCTTTTCCTGTTCCTCACCCCAATCAAAGGTCTTACTTTTATAATGTTAAGATGGTAAGCGACTTAGCTATCTTAGAAAAGTTCTCAATGAATCGACGATAATACCCAGCCAAGCCTAAAAATGAACGAACTTCGGACGGAGTTCTAGGGGCTTCGCAATTCTTAATAGCTTCAATCTTACTAGGGTCTACATGAATCCCATCACCATTGATCACATGTATAAGAAACTGTACTTCTTGCAACCAGAATTCACACTTAGAAAACTTAGCATACAGTTTCTCCTTCTTGAGTAGTTCCAAAACTAACCTTAGATACATTTTATGCTCCTCCCGGGTTCTAGAGTAAATCAAGATATCATCGATGAACACTATCACAAAGTTGTCTAGATAAGGCCTACACACTCGTTTCATCAGGTCCATAAATACTGCTGGTGCGTTAGTCAGACCAAAGGGCATTACTGTGAACTTGAAATATCCATAACGAGTTCTAAACGCAGTCTTTGGAATGTCATCCTCATGCACTATCAGTTGGTGGTATACGGACCTAAGATCTATCCTAGAGAAGTATTGTGATTCTTGAAGTTGATTGAACAAGCCGTCTATCCCAGGGAGTGGATAACGGTTCTTAATGGTCAACTTGTCCAACTCTCTATAATCAATACACCTTCTAAAGGATCCATCCTTCTTTTTAACAAATAATACCAGTGCTACCCAAGGCGATGAGCTTGGTCGAATGAAACCCTTGTCCTAGAGTTATTTTAGTTGACCCGACAACTCCTCCATTTCAGAAGGTGCCAATCGATAGGGAGATTTCGCGACCGATATTGCTTCAGGGATTAACTCAATACGAAATTCGATTTCTCGAATAGATGGTAATCCTGATAGGTCATCCGAAAATACCTCAGGAAAGTCTCTAACCACAACAATCTCTTCTTGTTTTTTCTCCTTGGCCTTAGCACTCATTAGATGTCTTATTTTCTCTTTCGGTCTTTCTTCTTTAACTCTAAGTACTTTGCCGTCTTGTAAGGGTATTCTAACTACCTTCTCGTGACAAATTATTTCGGCCTTATGGTTGGACAACTAAGCCATTCCTAAGATCACATCAAAACTTCCGCTTCCAAACGGTATTAAATTAATATCAAACATATGACCTTCTATTTCTAGTTTGCAGCCCCTAATAACTTTATTAATCTCTACTAGCTGCCCGCTAGCTATCTCAATCTCATAACTGAATCCTAATTCACTGGGCTCTATGCCTAACAGAGGTATGAAAGTAGTGGAAATGAAACTAAAGTTGGCACCAGAATCGAATAGAGTTGTAGCATAGTGATCATTTAAAGTGAACGTACCCGTCACGATGTTCGGGTCTTGGCGAGCCTCCTCTGCTCCCAGCATAAACGCCCTTCCACGTGCATGGTTATCGTTGTTCCCACGACCTTGTCCCCTATTATTA
This sequence comes from Tanacetum coccineum, assembly GCA_026074375.1. Taxonomy (NCBI): domain Eukaryota; kingdom Viridiplantae; phylum Streptophyta; class Magnoliopsida; order Asterales; family Asteraceae; genus Tanacetum; species Tanacetum coccineum. The sequence continues at coordinate 13,507 of BQNB010130888.1, forward strand.
ACAATAACTTGGTTTGGATGATTTCCCCATGGCCTTTGTGCTTGGTTCAACCTAGGACATGCTGCCTTAAAATGATTGGTTCCTCCACACTCATAACATGATCCAGGAGCAGCAGTTGGGTTTCTAGCATTCACCGGGTTCACCATCCTAGGAGCCACTCTATAGTCCTTTGCCATATGTCCAAGGCAGCCACAGTTAAAGCAAGCCCGACAAGGCATCTCAGGTGAGTGGTGTAGATTACAGCTTACACACTTAAGGATTGTGCCATTGTACTCTCTCCTCACCGGGTTAGTGGTTGTAGCAAAAGCATTCCCAGTCCTAGCCCTCTTGTTCTCATCTCTCACATTCCTATCTCTATTAGGCTCTCCACCATTCCTTCTCTTCTCAGGGTTCTTCTTCAGTGACCCATTCCTAACGGCCTTATCTGTCAGTGTTCCAGCCTTCTGCACAGTCCTCTAAATTATTTCTGGCTTCATTGCTGCCACCATCCCTCGGATTTGTAAAGCAAGGCCATAAATGTACCTCTCAATCCTTTTGTTTTTAGGGGTAACTAAGTGAGGAACAAACCTAGCCAACTCATGGAACCTATCAGTATACGCAACATGGCCAGCCCCGACCATGGCGTGGTTCCAGAACTCAACTTCTAGTTTCTGCATCTCATTGACCGGGAAAAATTCTTCTTTTGTCAAATTCTTAAAGTCTTCCCATGACATCCCAACAGTGGCCTCTCTGCTTCGTGTGTAGATCTGAGAGTTCCACTACGTAAGGTCCTTACCAACAAATGAACTAGCAGTGTACTTCACTTTTTGTTTTTCCTCACCCCACTCATATCCTGAACTGAATCCATCTTCTTTATCCAACGGGTATAGACTATAGCAACTCCCTTCCTGACATACTTTTTTGGGTTACAAGCTAAGAACTCCTTATAGCAACAACCCATTCGGTTGTTGTTCATAATGACATTCCTAACATTGCCCTGGATGTTGTCATTGACGGCATCGCCGTTTTGATTTCTAGGGTTCCCCTAATTGCTGCCTTGGTTGCCTACTTGAGCTAAGATAGTGGGAAGTAAGTTCTGCAGTTGTTGTGCAATGATAGTGGAGAATTCGGGGACTCCGTCAATACCATCATTCACCTCACTACTTTGACCACTACTTGTCCACCTTGACCATCAATCCTACCATTACCCTGATCACCAGATCGACCTCTAGTTCTACCACCTCCTCTACCAGTCCGTCTACCTGTCCTTCCTCCTTGTGGTGCGGCAGTTGCACGGCCAGCACTTTGTGTCGTCATCCTTGGCGGCATTATCTACACGAGGGAGGACATAGGTAACGTTAGGTAGGAGGGAAGGTTAATATATAAAGGTTAACTTAATATACTATAATACGCATAATACGGTCCTAAGGTGTCAACACTGATTTGTGTGAACGATATTACCAAATACACGTGGGTTGTGATACATTTATAACTACGTTGGCCACCATACTTATACCCGCATCATTTTCCAGTTGTACCCAGTATTGAGCTCACACATTTCAATGATTGACTTTCTAATATGATATACTATATAACCATAGAAGCAAGTATAAGCGGAACACCGCGCACATAGATCCTATAATGCAACTATATGAAGGTTCTTAGGTTCTAGTCTAGGACAAACCGCCTAGTTCTCTATAACCTGGCTCTGATACCAATCTGTCACACCCCGACATAGGCGAAAACACGGGTATGCGACAAAAAAGGATCAGTCATAACACAAGGTACACGATAGAGAAAACTAAAATGCATTAATGAAAAGTGTCATGATGATCTTTAACCTCAAGTACAGACTTGAGCGAAGTCCCAACAAGAACACCTCAAATTGTCTCCATAAATACATCTAAATACCCACGCATGGGTCCATACTAGTCTTAAAACAAAAATTCTCAAAATACTTAAGTTTAACACAAAGCTCAATGCCAAATTTCTCAAAATGCAATTCATATAAGATGCTCTTAAGGTCTGCTAAAACTTACAACTCAGCTTCACTGATCATTCTAAACACCTAAAAATGATACTCAAAAATGTCAACAAAAATGTTGGTGAGCTCGTAGGTTTGATAGAAAACCCAGTCGCGATGCCAATATTGAAAGTAGTGGACAATTGTGCAATATGACAGTGAATACATGCAACACATTCAATTACCAACCATAGCAAATCCATGCTATCTAAATCTCATCCATAAGGACCATTGCCACACAATGTCACGCACCTAAAGCCTACCAGCTGGAGCTATATATAGGGCGGAAGATCACAAGTCCCACACAGAAGATCCACACAGAAAGTCCCACACATCATATTCTACCAAAACTCATGTCATTCACATAACAGTCATAGGCACATAACATTGTCCCAAAAACAAATCAACATTTGCACAGTACAGAAAATCAGTTCAAAACAGATTTGAGTATCATTTTCCCCTAACAAAAAATATTTAAAAAGCGGGGCTACGAGAACTCACCTCAACAAGGTGACAGTAGCAAGATAAAACAAGCAAATGCAGCGACGTCTGAACATGACCTAGTCCAATTAATGTCTATTTTAGATATACGTTTCAAAAGATGTTTTCTAGGTTGATGCATAGAGGTCAGATGCGTTGTACGGTCACCCTTAACGTTATGAGTGGTGTGATGGTTGATGACTTAGTTTCAAGATAATATACTCCAATTCATACTTTCGTATAATATACCTATACTATCTGAGTGAAATAGTTAAGTAATATAAGATAACTAAATAATAGACCTTAAAAAATATACTTCGGTAAATCCATTCGGTAACCATAGTTACCTTAATTAATTGTATAGCTTATAGGAAATTAAACGTTTATTTTCATAAAACAACTTTGAGAAGTTTCATATTTTATATTTATAAAATATATATTTTTCATCGTTTAGTCGACTTATTAAAATAATAACATTTTATTGTTTTGTCGTAAAAGTAAGTTTAATTGTATAAAAAATATAAGTATAGGATTTTTATAAAATTTTGACATGACCCGTTTGTTTATACAACGTTTTCTAAGGTTTTAAACCTTAATTTCAAACACTTTTTCTCCATTCCACCATTTTTCAACAAAATACCAAATTCATATCTCGAAATGTTTACCAAAATGTATTTCCCAAAACTACTTTCAACATCATTACATAGGTAGGTTTCATTTTCCAAAAGTCCGTCAAAACCCATAAAACGACTTGTTTTCTCTTATTGGGCCTTAAGGCCCATTAGAAGTCCATTAAGTTATTCGTAAGTATAAAATACGATTTAGACCCAATACTAAAGCTCATTAGTAAATATAAGCCTAAACGATAGTTACCAAAATAATCCGAACCACAATAAGCCTACAATAAGCCACGGCTTATTGGGCTTATTGGGTCGTGAGCTCTTTTACGCTCCAAACAAGTATATTAAGCTTTTAAATAACCTAATAAGCTACGTAGTTCTTTAGATATCACAATAGACTATCAAAATAAGCTCACAAAAATACGACTTAAGAGATAATCAACCAAAAATACTTGTTTCCTTGTCCTTGTGGTTTTCGAACCAACATAAGCCCAAAATAAGTTTAATAGTGCATATAAATAAGCCAAATAAACTACTAACCAAAATAAGCTAAATAGCAAATAGATGTTTTTTAACCATCACAACCATAACATCAAAATGATAAACCCTTGCTCCCCTTTTCCTTCTATTTGAATGAACCAAACACCCCTTTATTTACTTTCGAAAATTTCAGGTTTACGATTTTAAGAAAACGCACCGTACAACTAACTTATACGCATCATTAGACATTCAAAAGTACAAGTTAAATAAAAATTTAGAAGACTGACATAGAGGGTTTTGAAAGCGAGTAAAGACACGATCCGACAACCAAAACGTTGTTTAAATGGTAACCCGAATACTAGAATCACCCCAAAACTTCTATATCTTCATGTTCTTGATCAAAGTTGCAATTTTTTTATGTGTGTGTGTGTGTGCAAATCGTACGCAACAAGAAAGAAAAAGAGAATGAATTTTGTTTTCAAATCATGCACTATGTGTGTTGTAAGCCATGGCAAAGGCTTATAGTACTAGAGGTTGAACACAATAGCTAAAAACTAGCCCTCCTTGTCCCCTTTGTCTTCGACCGGTTATAGCACCCAAAGAGGTCTCGGGAGTCTTCGTTTTGTGTCGGGTTTGCTTAAGACTCAAGTTTTGCTAATTTAAAATGTTACCTAAATTTTTTTAGTATTTTTTTTACACGACATATTTCACAGTTAAACTTCCCAAAATTTGTTTTGAACATTAACAGACGTGTCGGGACTCATTTTTGGGTATTTCAAGCTATTTACGAGACGAGCCTCCCGGAACATATTCAACATAGATAAAATCCTTTAAAAAGGATTAACACAAGCAACACAAACACCAGATAACCAAAATCACATTGATTCATCTCCGTCAACACGGTACTTGATCTAACGGGACTGACAAAAGTCAAATAGTTAAAGGACTAAATTAGAACATTCAAATCTCAAAAAAGGGCAAGGGTTACAAAAAGAAACCACTTAATGTGGTGGTGTTATATTCAGTTTCCCATAGATTTTGTAACTTGAGTGATGTATGTATTTAAGCTAAAATTGTATCGAGCAATTACCAACACTGTTGTGGCAGTATTAACTATTATTTCGTTGGTTACTGTTCGTCGCGAATAATTAACGTAAAATCCCGTGCTCCGCAGCGTGTCCCGCAGCGGAGCGTGGGCCTACCAACTTGTTATGAATACAAGTCTTAGCATTAAAAAAAATTCCGCAAAAGTCCAAGAGATATATTGCTGAATATTTCGTTAAATTAGTTAAGTAGATAAAATTATTTTAAATCTTTCAAACACACACACACACACACACACATATATAAATGTGTGGCAAGACTGTTTTTTCGTTTTGAATATTTATAACCAACCAAAAACCGCCCTAAACATTCGGTTTTCAAAAAATCAAAATCGCCCCTGACGGCTTATCATTTGGTTCTGTTTTTTCGGTACGATTTTTTGGGTTTTTTTTGTTCCGATTCGGTTTTTCGGTTTTTATGCTCTTGGTTTTCTATATAGGAATACTTCATTAAGTTTTTCTTATAAACAAGACTAAGGGCCTGTTTGGTTAACTTTTTTATTAAGTCATTTTTAATTAACAAATGACTTAATGCGGAGACCCTCAATTTCGGCACTTATTATTTTAAGTCATTTTTTTTGAACGTCAACTTTATTAAAAAAAAACTAGCAAGGAGCTAGAATTACAAAGAAATTAAAAAAGGGTGTTGAATCCAACTATCCCAACTAATAGAG
>BQNB010130889.1:6076-18865 GCA_026074375.1 Tanacetum coccineum
GCACAAATGATCAAGGTTTTCATCAACTTTGCACATTAATCATAATAATACAATAAAACCATGATAAAACAAGGTGTTCGCTTGGTCAATGGTCAAAAATGCATGTTTTTGTCATGGATGAAAAAATAATAACGAGAAAATGAAGAAGCAAGCCAAACAAAACGAGGAAGTAACTACACATTAATCAACACCCCATTATATTTGCAACTTGTGGTTTTAAAATAAAAAAACCATCTTTTAAGACCTTTAAATGGTCAAAAAATCACAGAAAAATATGCCGTGGGGCTGTTTTAAATCGGTTTTCCATAAACGCCTAAAACAAGTGATATTTCCACAATTGATAATACCCGATAATCATATGACATCATATGATTGTAGGGATTTAATGGTCACCCGGATAGCTAATACGATGGTCTTTAAAACTTTTTCATGACTTTACATAATACCGTTTTTACATAACATTGAAACTTATCACAGTCCGCTGATCCCACTAATTACCTTACCATTCAACTCCAAGTTTGAACACCCGCCTCATACTGTTGAAACACCTACGTCACTTTGTGACCCGTTGCCTAGAAACATGCCGATTAATTCGAACACGACTTTTGGAACCCGACTTATTTTATTTACTCCGTCCGATTTTGAAGAAGATGCCGACAATAAGACAAGGAATGTGTAACAACCCGAGTTTAACGACGCGTATGACGATCGCGAGTTCGACGTCATAATTGTTATTTTACGAGTTTTCGTAAGCAAACGTCGACATTTAAATTTTTATTTGTCGTAAATAATTATTTTCGTATTTTATTACGAACGAAAGTTTAAATTTTTTTATTTTGGTCGTTTTGCGAGTCAACGTTTGACCGCGTGTTCGTTAAACGTTTTAAGCAACATAAAAATTTACGACGCGTCTCATTATTATTTTTAAGATCGTAAATTTATTATTTTTACGAATGTCGTCTTTTGTTCCTTGTCTTGAGCCGGACTCGCATTTTAAAATGTACACATTTTATTAAATGTTTTAAATTAAATTAATGTGACGGAAACAAATTTAGTCACGAAAGTATAATCCCGAGCCATGATTGTTGTTTTGAATTAAGTAAAAGTATGGCGTGTTAAAAATTAAATAAGAAAAAGAAGTGGAGGACCATTCTTGCCAAGTAGTTAAATGTACAAGTATATATATATGGATATACTTCTATTTTTATTCATAAACACACACACTAGTCCTTTTTCTCCCCTCCCATTTCCGGCCACCACCGGAAAACTTTTCCGGTCGCCGGAAAAAGTCACATGCATTCCGATCAACCTATATTTTCCGAATCCCCTCGTCATTTCCTACGCACCTATCCAATAAAATCACACATGCAATGAGTATTTTTGGAGTTAGAATCCGGGTTAGTTTCAAACAATTTCGTTTAAAAGGGGTGTTTAAAATAGCTAGATAAACATTATTAGAGGCTCGGTTTAAATGGAAAAAGCCCGGTTTTGGTTTTTGGGGTTGGTTCGAGTTCGGCTGGACACAAAAGGGGACGGGTCGAGTTCCATTCTTGTCCAATCATGCTATGTATAGCATTGTAAGTATTTTATTACTAGTTTTATAATTGTTTTCGTGTTTCGAATCGTCTTCAATAAATGCATGTGGTGAAATCCGAGCGAGCTTGCGTTAGACTAGATTGGAATTGATATTGGAGATGTTAAATGGGCTAGATGATGTAGATTTGAGGTTGTCGGAAGCCAAAAATATGGTTTTGATGGGTTTTTAAAAATGTAAATTTGAACAGTAGGTTTGGCACGGAAAACGAGGTTCAAAAAATCATAAAAATTAATTTTTGATGTTGAAATATGATAGAGTTCGTCCTAATGTAAAAAATATAACGTTTTACATTTAAAAGTCATGGTATGTTAAAGTGAGGGACAATTTTGTACTCATGTTGTGGGTTTTGTTTTGGGATCTAAGGCGCAAAAGGGGTTTTCTCTCACATGTATGCATATATATATATCTATATATATATATATTATTATATATACTATATTATATTATATAATATATATATATACTATTTTTATATGGAATCGTTGATACGATGTATGCATCGTTGACTATACTTTTCGGATTAGTAATCCGAGCACATAAAATTTTAGGTCGTGATCGTACTTTTTTTGTTCATTGACTTTCGTGAATTGTTTCGTGTTATATTGATATTCGGCTCTGTCTTACGACCAAGTGAGTTCATAGCCTCGCTTTTAAGTGTTTTAAATGTTTTTAACTCCTCGAGAAAGGATATATTGCTTGTTATGTGAATTGAACGCAATGTTTTTTATACTTGATATATGATTCCTTCAATATGAGTATATGCCCTTTTGTGTGGTCCGTTTAGTTAACCTTGTGTTGGTGAACGATAATGCATTAAATAGATCTATTGGGTTTGACAACCCTGTCCGGGGTTTGAATCCGTTGGGACCACCCTGTCAAACGGACATTTTGTAGTAAGTATTAGGAGAAGTGGCATTCTCGGACATAATTTCGTCCAACGGGAATGAATGTGTTAAGTTTCGGTACACGGGCTCTTTAGTTGGAAATCAATATTTTTATAACTTGACTTACGAGCCAATGTTATACGTTTTGTTGAACCAAAATATGCGTTCTAACTATTATTTGTAAACTCTATGAATTCACTCAACGTTTTGTTGACTTTTAAGCATGTATCTCACTTGGTTTTCTCCCCAGATATACTTCTTGTTTTTCTAGGTTAATTCAGTCAAAGACTTTGCAATATTCGAAAAACCTTCGATAAATCTCCGATAGTAGCTGGCGAGTCCCAAGAATTAGCGTATCTCTGTAGGTATGGTAGGTGATGACCAAACCTTGACTGCTTCAATCTTGGCGGGGTCAACGTGAATTCCTCGGCTGTCAATTACGTGCCCTAGAAACTGCACGGTACTGATCCAGAAATCAGATTTGGAGAACTTGGCATATAATTTCTCCTTTTTGAGTAATTCCAGGATTATTCTCAGGTGATTTTCATGTTTTTCTTTGTTACGGGAGTAGATGAGGATATCATCAATGAACACTATCACAAATTTATCCAAGTATGGTTTACACACACCGTTTATGAGGTCCATAAACACAGCAGGCACGTTGGTTAAACCAAATGGCATCACTTGGAATTCGTAGTGTCCGTACCGCGTTCTGAAAGCAGTCTTGGGAATATCTTCGTCCCTGACTCTCAGTTGGTGATAGCCTGATCTTAAGTCAATTTTTGAGTAAACACTCAAACCTTGAAGTTGGTCAAATAAATCATCGATCCTGGGTAATGGGTAACGATTCTTTATGGTGAGTTTATTCAGCTCCCGGTAATCGATACACATTCTGAAAGATCCGTCTTTCTTTTTAACAAATAAGACAGGAGCTCCCCAAGGCGAAGTACTTGGTCGGATAAAACCTCGGTCTGCTAACTCTTGTAGTTGGTCAGATAGTTCCTGCATTTCTGAAGGAGCTAATCTGTAAGGTGCTCGGGCTACTGGTGCCGCTCCTGGAATTAAATCGATTTGGAATTCTACTTGGCGAACTGGAGGAAGGCCGGGTAGGTCTTCAGGAAAAACTTCTAGAAATTCTCTAACTACTGGTATATCTTCCAATCGTTTCTCGTCTGACTTCTTCTCCATTACTTGGGCTACGAAAACTTGATATCCCCTGGATATATATCTTTCGGTTTTAATACAGGATATGAGGCTTAGTCGGGTTTTACTTCGATCACCTTGGATGATCAAAGTTTCATCGTCGATTGGGATGTGGACGACTTTCTCGTCACAGATAATTCTAGCATGATACTTGGATAACCAATCCATACCAATGATGATGTCAAAACTACCGAGCTTAATCGGCATGAGATCAATTTCGAAAGGTTGGTTTAGCAAGATCAGGGTGCAACCCTGGATAACGGTATTAGTGCCTACTAGGTTTCCATCGGCCATTTCAATGTCGTAGGTAGTATCTAGTGTAATTGGTGGGATATTAAGCTTAGAAGCAAGAGATATGGATACAAAACTTTTATCGGCTCCTGAATCAAATAATACTTTAGCTAGATGTTGGTTTAGAAGGAACGTACCCGTGACTACGTTTGGGTCTTGGTGAGCGTTCTTGTCCCTCAGCAAGTATGCTCTTCCATGGGCATTGTTGTTTGCTTTTGGGCACTGGTTTCTGTAATGTCCTTTCTCTCCACAAGCATGACAAGTTACTGACACTGGTTGTAAGTTGCTTCTAGTGGTTGGCCCTTTGTTTTTGCAGTTCCTGGTCAGATGACCCACCTTGTTGCAAGTCTGACACTTGACAGTGCAAGGTCCTGTGTGATGCAGGGTGCATTTCTTACACAGGGGAAAGCTTCCAGTATACCTACTGTTTTTAGTTGGGGTGACAGCATAAGCCCTGAAGGTTTCTTGTCTTCTATTCTGCTGTTGGTGGTGATCATTGTTGCGGTTGTTATTACGGTTATTCTGGTAGTTGTTGTTGTTGGTAAAGGTTCTTCTATCATCAAACTTTCGTTTGTGATCATTGGTTCCTTGCATAGAATTGTGCTTTGTTACTTGATCCATTAACCTTTGGGTTATGGTAATGGTTTCCTCCAAAGTTTGAGTCTTTGAAGCGGTAACATTTCCTTCAATACTTCGGGGAAATCCTTCAATGAAAACTTCCATCATTTTCTTAGAATTTTTCACCATAGTGGTACATAAGGTTGCCAACTCCTGGAATCTTCTAACGTAAGTCTTGATATTATTTCCTTTTACAGTCAGATTGTAAAATTCATCTTCTATTTTCTTGACCTCAGTTCGGGGGCAATACTTCTTTATTAAGAGTGTTTTAAATTCGGACCTGGTGATCTTGTAGGCTTCCTTTATTCCAATAGGCTGGGCGAATGAATTCTACAGGGATAAAGCTTCTTCAGTCAGAGTACCAGTAGCAAATTTCACTTTGCATAGTCCTCCCCCCCCCCCCCCCCCCCCACTCCCCTCGGTACATTTAAACTACGGAGAAATACTGATTTAGTTCGTTCAAACCAGCGGATGAGGCCAACAACGCCTTCTGTACCTTTAAAATTGAAAGGTTGGCAACTCATAAACTCTTTGTAGCTATACTTTCTTGCTACAGGAGCTTCTCTTGGTCCGGTGTTAGTATTGTCAGTATTTTCCATGGTAGCAGCTTGTGCTTCCAGAGCTGTGGAAACACTATCAGCAACTAGTTTCTGTGGCAGACTGAGTCATGGCTGGTGTTGCAGATGTTAATGTCCTTCTTGGGAGCCTCTTCTATCAACATTTACAAGCAACACAGATTAAGAATTCATAGAAGGATAGTCTTTGCTCAAGGTCATCGTATTAAAAATCATAAAATTTTGTACTTAGTGATATTGAAAATTTTTTTAAATTTTTTGTCAATCATTGTATGGATTCTCATTTTGATGCAAGTTTTAACAAGGAAATACACATCCTTTGATATTACATTGTAGGTTATAACGGAAGATTTTGGAATCGACATACTAACAAGCATTTAACTCATTAGTTTTCATCGGGGACTGGTTTACTTCTCAGTGATCGTGATATGATACCGCGACCACTTAGATAACTCATTATGGATCATATCGTACATGAGTAATCGTAATACGGGACATAGGATAGACAACCACGATAAACAAAATTGGTATTATAAAACAACGAGGTATAATGGAATCACCATTGTATTAAGTCATAAACAACTTGTCTATATATTTTACATAGTCAAAATTTGACAAGTGTCATTATTTATGCCACACATCCAGTGGTTGGTTTCTAACAAAAATTGTAAATGATAAGGATCTAGTCTGGTAATCTGGTGGTCCTCATTTGTGGTTCTTGAGCTTACAGAACTTGTCCAGAAGACTCTTCATATCTGCTCGATGACGGACCTGGATATCCTCGATAATCATCTCCAGAGTAGAAATCCTGACGCGAGCAAGAACAATCTCGTCGTCATACCTTATTTCTCTCTTTGAAATCCAGAAATTTGAGTACGAGCTTCTTGAAGTTTGGTTTCTAGTTGATCAAAATCTTGTTGTATGATTACTCGACCGTTACCAAGACCTTCTCCCTTATCTTCTATGTGCTCAATGCGCTCAATGTGCTCAAGAGGGAGCTCATCTAAGTGATTCAGAATAGTCTTAATTTGTTCCTCATGGCGCTCCAGAGGCGTCTTATGAGAACTTTCTCCAATCTCAAATACTTGAGGTAGAGCAAAAGTAGAGAAGGATGATCGGGAACAGGCTCGTTTCTTAGGTGGTAAAATCTCCTTGGGAAGAAAGAAATCTAGGGAATTAAACATTGATGATAGTGGTAACACTGGAGATGGAGGTAAAACAGTTGGTGGAACAGTAGGAGCTTGTGGTAGTGGAATAGGTGATTGATTACTAGTAGCATTATATGCTTGCATAACCTTCATATATGGATCATCGTGGAAAGGTGAGATGGCTAGCGAGGCCAAAAGATACTTAGATAAATCATCTGAAGGATTAGGAGAGGTGTTTCCCGGTGAGGCTGTGGAATAGTCCGGTGAAGCCAGAGTATAGTCAAGAGTGTTTGTAGAGGAAAAGGCATCCTCAACATCGAAATCAGATGGGACGATAATAGGGTAGATATAGTCGGAAGTGTTTGAAGACATATTTCTAAAATAACCCAGTGGAAAATAACATAAGTTATTTATATTTAATATAATAGTTATGTATCTTTTACATACTATTCGGGAAATGCAGTGGCACAGAGGACTTTCTTGGATGGAAAAATGGTTATATTTTAGGTTTTAAACCTTGTTCTCTATAATTGCGGCTCTGATACCAATCTGTAACACCCCTATATTTGACATATAGCAGCGTTTTTTAAAGATAGAAAACGACTCAAAAGAGACGTTTTTTAAAACGACTCAAAAGAGACGTTTTTGAAAGATAAGTTATCATTCATTATTCATCAGAGTTTTTACAAAAGAGGTCTCAAAATACATTTCAAAACATAAAGTTGAATGATAACTGGTTTGGACTTCTAATGTCCAATGCCACTCCTGTTTATCTATGTGAGCTCGCGCGCACTCTCTATTACTTGAATAAAACATGCTAAAATGGTCAACACAACGGTTGAGTGAAATTAACAGTATTTGTAATGAAATGTTTGAATACAAGTTATCATAAGTGGTAATAATTGCAACGAATATAATTATCATGGAAAACAGTATTATTGCCCTAAGCTCATGCAACCAAACATTAACATCCGAAGTCAATTTAACGACTTGAAGGAACAACTGTCCTTAAGGAAAGGTAACTTGCCAAAGTTATCCTTTGTTCTCAAATATAGTGCGTTTGGTTACCCCATGTACGGGTACACCAACGGGAGTCGTCACCCCCAATAGATCTATCCACAATATTCACGTTCACTCGCAAGTGACTAATGGTTCATGATTAAGAAATATTGGCAGTGAAAGCAAACTTAGGCAATAATATATCAGGATAGCATACAGTTGGAAAACACTTGTATTCATGGTTTATAGCATGTATCTCCCCACGGGATTTAGAAAACATGTAAAGGTGGGACTATGAACTCACCTTAACAGGGAAATCTGATTGATGGCAAAAGTGACTCAATTGGAAATAAACGGCCTTGTCACGCAACCTGGGGTAATATGTCAAGTCTTAGTTTGATTGTTGATATTACAAACTTTATTTCATAAAGTTTAACGGTTTTGATAACTTGTGAAAATATCGTATCACTGTTCGGGCTATCATAATCCAGAGGTCATGTAGTAAACGTTTGAGGAGCTAGGACACTTTAAATCGTAAATCCAGCAACTCGTCAAAACGTCTACCCAAATGAAACCCCTCACATGAAACTCCCTAGTAACGTGATACGTTATAGATTAAATGATAAGGTTTTATCTTTTTAAGTTTCTTCAAAAGCTAGCGGATGATAAATTATGTTAAATATATAACATAATTGATTTTATAGTGTTTCGATCGACGAATGATAACGACAAATGTGTCGGGTTTTAATAAAATCAAGTCTTATAATATTTAAATATATTTTTATAATTAATATAAAAATATTACATTTTATACCCTTGAGAATATAAAAATGACAATATATACCCTTGGTTTATATATATATATATATATATATATATATATATATATATATATATACAAAATTAATCCTTTTAATATAACTTTTAAAATCTTTAAACCCTTATCTTTAAAGAATAGCAAAACAGCCCCTTGGAATTATAACTTTAGGATAATTACATTTTCAGCCCCTCTAGTTATATGTTTCAAGAATTTATAATATATACCCCTTTGCATGAAACCATTTGCGAATTAAGTCCAAAAACCATAATATTGATATTTTTGATTTAGAAATCAATTTTGCAGGTTATAGCTTATTACTATAAGCTAAAATAAGTAACTTTTACGAGCTTATAGCTTATGAAAAGAGCTTGTGAGCTTAAAAATCCAAAACGGGTTCGTTTGGTTTAAAAAGATTAACCCAATGGGTTTAAGGCTTTAGGATTTGTTTTAATGTTTATAAAAATGATAAGTTAGCTTATATAAGTGGCTTATTACGACAGCTTATGGATTTAGCTTATTGATTTCATGAAATCAAGGTTTTAGGGTTTTAGGGCACGATTAGGGTTTCGGTTTGGTTTAGGATTTTTAACATGATTTGGTTTGATCAAATAGGTAAAACAAGGTTTATACATGATCTATAAGATGTCTAGAGTTTATTGAACGAGTTTAAACGCTTACTTGAACACGAAATGGAGAAATGGGTCAAATGGAGCAAAAACGCAACCCGGTTGCTATTTGGAGATGAATCAAAGGTTCCTTCTTGGTTCTTGGCTTTTAAAATAGCTTAGGCTTCCTTCTTGATCTTCCTTGGTCTTATTTAGAGCTTCATTTGATTGTGTGATGAGTTTTTGAGGTGAGTTTGAAGTGGTGGGGGTCTCGGCTTTTATATAGGGGTCGAAAACTTGGTGGCCAAGGTTATGGCTTAGAGTAGTAGCCAAGGTACTCTAGAGTGGTGACTAAGGAAGGCTAAGGGTGAGTATTGAGGGCTAGAAAACTAGTATAGCAAGGTGTGAAGTGATGGAGGGGGTTTCGGGTTTATAGGAGGTGACAAGGAGACTTGGAGCTCAAGTTGGCCTAGGTGGTGAGTAAGGTGCTTAATCAAGCTACTAGGCAAGGTGGTGAACATGGTGGAAGGGTGCTAGCTTGGTTTGAAATAGGTTTAAATTAGTTTAAAAGGTTTTCGGGTCATTAGGGTTTACGGGTTAGGGTTTTGATTTTTAGATCGAGTTAGGGTTTAGGATTTGGGGTGTTTAAGGTTTAAACATGATGCTTTAGGTACTAGTAACTTGCGCTAATGAGCTTGTACGAAAACTAAAATGAAAATGGTGGGAAAATGGCAAAGTTTGAATTTTCATGCATATTTGGTTTGTACATTAAGCTTTAGAAGGTTGTAACTTGGTTTAGGGGGAAAAGATATTCAAATGTGGTGCTATGATACTTGTACATAATACTTGAACATTTGTACACTTGTTTCAACATGAAATTAGGGTTTTTTGAATAAACGTTAACGTTTAATGCTTGTTTTGAAATAACGTTGTAAATGGTATATTAAATTGATAACATATTTGGTAAAAATGATATTAGAACATAGACTTGACATATTAGGACGTTTACTTGATATAAACGTAGTTATAGTTGGCATTGGTTGTTGCGTGAGCTCGTTTACTTTGCTATGTAAGTTACGTTACATAGTTTGAATGAATAAAGTAAAAAATTTCTCGTGAAAATGGTTGTTTTTAATTTAATAAGTAGATATTACATTGATGAAAATTGCATCTAATTTAATAGATGGATAATTACATAGATGAAAATTATAGGTTGTTATAGCTTGCATAATTGCTTGAATTTGGGTTTTGGAAGAGTTACGAGGTCGATTATTTGTTGGATTTAGATAACGTTGAGCGTTCGCGCGTAGCAAAGTAACATCATTGAGAAGTATGTGGGTCTTCAGATTGTTTTGAAATGCATTCCCTTGTTAATCTCATCATAATAAATCTCCAAGAAAGGTGTGTTGACATCGTAGGTGGATGGGAGTTTTAGAAGAGGAACCCATATGAGCCACCAACGCAAAGAGGATCATGAGACTTTTCCAATTTCTTTGCTCTAGATGCGTTAACCAGTTTCTCAAATTGTTGAAGATAATCAAACAAATCATCAAAAGTCATCTTTGCCTCCCTTCTCCTCACTGCGTGTGCAAAGACGAACTTGAGTGACATACTTCAGTCATCTTCAAGTTGTAAATGTTTAGCAACTTTGTTGTTTTTATGTGTTAATAGTGACCAAGGGAAATGTGATGCTATTCGTTCCAGATCATTCATTATCTATGCAAAAAGATTGTAGATTGAGACACAAGTGTTCTCTGGTCCAAGCAACGGAATTGATCAAACTCAATTATGGAAGCCGTGTTTCTCTATCACTTTGTTTGGCATAGTTCTCGCATTAATCGTTCAAATCGTTTTCCCCACATGATTTTACGGTGTACAAGCATCACAGAATTATATATTTCATTTGATAATAAGATTAAAATCAAATCATCACCTCAATTCTCAGCTTCATAGTGTTTTAAATCATCTCCTGTTAAATCATCTTCTATTTGCATCCTTGGTGTTTGGGAATCAAGAGGAGTATAGTTTTTGAACACATATGAACCTTCATCAATTGCCTTGTTAAGCCACTTTCTGTTTTCTCTCTTTCGATTGAGGTACCTTCTAAAACGACTTGCCTTGGTTTTTAAATTGCTCTTTCAGATCTGGAGGTCTTAGTCTCTGAAACCGGCATCAAGAGATTGTTGATGTGTAGTATGGAAGTCGATTATTTCTTGTTGTACTCAAAGATAGGATCTTTGTAGACAAAAAAGAGTTCTATTTGTGATTTACCAGAAACTTCAAAACTTGTCTAATTTGACACCTTGTTAAATTTACACGTGTCATAAATTTGATGACGAATTTCGGAAATTATACTAAGAATTTCTAAGTCTTAAGTCTTCAAGTGTGCTTCTTCACTAAGACATTTGAGCACTTGTGTTTCTTGTGTGAGTGAGTCCCAAAAGTTATCTCAGCCATCCAAAAATCTTGTTCACCAAGGTCTATCATCACAGCCCTTCATCTTGTTCAACAAATCATCATCCAATGAAAATTTAGGGGATTGCCAAGGTGGCAAATGTCCATATGAGGTGGGGTTGAGTTGGGATGTGACTTTGGTTTGTTTGTATGCAGGGGAGAGGTCGAGGGATAGTGACACATGAATAGTATCTATAAGGGTTTGGTGGGAAAGAGTTTTGGTTTGTTTAACTGGGTAAAAATTTTGGGATTTGACAATTTAAGTCCCTCATTTTGTATGGTGTAATTGCAACCATCGTCCTTGTGGTGTAATAAGTTTTAAGGGGTTGGCAGGTTTAGTCCTTGAGGGAGTATAGTGTGTTTACACCCACAGTCCTTAAGGACTAACGACATAAAGGTTAAGGGTGTTGTGGGCTTAACGGTTGTTAACAGGGATTGGGCCTCATATATTAGGCCGGGTAATGAAAGGGTTATGATTGGACCTTTTTTTAAAACTTAAGGTTTATAAGTCTTATAAATGGTATCTTAATGGGCTGACCCGGCCCATTAAATGGGTACGGGTTGGCCCATTTAAGATTTCTTCGGTTTTGGCTTCGTCTTTAACTTTGACTTTGTTGACTTTTGTTGACTTTGACTTTTGTTGACTTTGACTTTTTACGCTCTTTTCATTCCGTGCTCGGTTTTGTCCGTTTTTAGCTTTGTTTTTTTGTCTTTTCTTAGATATCCGTCACCTGCACAATACAAATGAAAACATACGAATACAATGTATTTTTGGTACGTTTTTGGTCATTTAAGTCCGTTTTTAAAGGTCAAAGGTATGTGTATTTAAATACATACCACGCGGATAAAAATAAAAAAGTACTAAAATAAAATAATTAATCTCTCGAAGCTAAAATATGGAATTTTTGATTTCTCGATCGTTAAAACGAATAAATATCCAAAGTAGGACTCGCGAATGATTAAAACGACGGTTTTAATAAAAACCGGCTAAAATAATAAAATGGATTCTATATAATTTAGAAAAATTAAAATAAAGATCGGGATAAATAGTGACCTTAAATCCGAAATGTTACACACGTCATTCTCGACCACGTTTGAAATGACAAATAAGATCACTCTTAATCTCTAATGGCGTATGATACCACACGATATAGAACGATTTAGGATAGAGTGAATTAAGAGAGGAAGGCAAGACTTTCACTTCTAAATTTTATAAAAAAAGAAAAGGGAGGGAAAGTGAGTTTGTTACTAGCCTTAACCACCTAATGATGATTAGGTGGGTATTTATAGGAGAGGGAGGTAAGCTTCCCTTCCTTTATTTTCTTAATTTTGCAATCTAGTCCCTATTCTTTGGATAATATGCTATTTTTCACTTTTAGCATATTTCTCCTTATTACAAACTACTTTCTACTTTATAAAATAAAGACTAAACACTAATAATAAATAAAACCACTTAAAGTATCATAATCGACACTTTTATGATCCTAACACTATGTTGTCAAGAGTCAAGTGAATTTCGTAATGAAATGCGTCTCATCCTCAAACTCAAATCCTTACAACCGGTATACCCATAGTCTATCACTACACAACAAATC
>BQNB010130890.1:0-18865 GCA_026074375.1 Tanacetum coccineum
TTCTTTAAGGTTATTGTTCGACATGGATGTTGGAAAATGGTAGTCGGTTCCGCAAGTTATACGTTAGAAATACGTTAGCATATTGGGGGTACACGCGTTAAACACATAGAGTATGTTTTACTTCACGACAATATTTAAATAATCGTTATTTACTATTAATTGTTTAATAAAGTATAACGAATATTTAAAATATAAACCCGAAGGACTAAAATGAACAAAACCCGAACCTGTGGGTGGCTTTGTGTGGCCGGCTCCCCTAAGGGATTTTAGGGGTGTTTGGTTCGGTTATGGGATTAAGAGAAGGGGGAAAAGGAAATTTGTTTTTCTTGTTGTACAAGAATAAGGATAGGGTTGGGAGCCTATATAAACCCCCACCCTATACTTCATTCTTCATTCATTCACAACAATAACAAATCCCTAAAACCCTAATAGTTTTAGTTCTCCTTTTTCTTTCTTTTTGTTCGACCGAATTTACCCAACAAAGGGTTTTCGGTTTGTTTTCTCTCCCCACCGAATTCTACACAAACCCATCAAGGGTTTTCGGATTTTCTTGTTCCTCCTCTCGACGATTCAAGAATAATCACAATGTGTTTGTTTAGAGATTCTCCCTACTAGACGATTTACAAAACCCTAATTTAGGGTTCTTTGGAATTTGGTTAAACCCTAACCGGTTTAGGTTTACTTGGTTTATTGGTTTTTGGGCTCAAGCTCAAGCGGTGCGTTTGGATTCAGATATTACACGTGGTGTTTGGACCATGAAGATAGACTAGCAATCAACTCATACTCGTTGACGTGTTTGTGTGAGCAACCGCAGAGGCAGTAATTTAACTGCTACTTGTTTCAAGTTCAAGATCAAGAGGTAAGTAATTATTTACTTTTTATGCTATAATTATTTACTTTATTAAGTGTTAATTCTATGTGCCTTAACTAGATCCAATCCTCTGCGTACTCGTAGCTAAACTGGTTACCTAGAATGTTAAATCCCAACAGTGGCATCACGAGTCAACTCGTTTTGGCATTAGGGTTACACTTTTGAATTATATCTTGTCTTGATTTGTACACGCGTAGATTTAATTCATATGCTTGATCTGATGCGCTTAAATTTTTATTTATTGTTTTCTTGCAAATATGGCAAAGATTATGCAAATCCTTGCCATAATTAAATAAAATATTGTAGATCTAGATCTTGAAACAATTGATTGCTAATATTGTAAAAAGGAATAAAATTAAACTGTTAATTTAGTAAGATATGTTTCTTTTTATAATAGATTACATTATATATATAAAATATCTTGATTTTATTTATGGTAACTAAAATCTTTTAATTTTAGAAACTAGATCTTTTACATATTTAGTCTAATTGTGTTTTAAATATTAGTCTGATTTTGTTTCCTTTTTCCGGCCATAAGACACACTCAATCACTTCTTGTGATGAATGGGACGATCTAGGCACATAGATGGAAACCTAGTGAGGGCCATATGGTTCTCCAATAGGGGAAAACTCGCAAGAGAACTCGAATTTTACATGTTTACTTGTTTACTAATGTAATATTTAGTTTTAGTCTGTTTAATGTGCTTATTTGTTTACTTGATTCCTTGTTACACGCTGATTCGATAAAATAGTTTATATATATATATATATATATATATATATATATATATATATATAATAATATAATTATATATATATATAAATCAAATAGTATTAATCTATGAGAGTATCCCGTTTGATATAAAAATTGCTTGAGGACAAACAATATTTTATCTCCCAGATGTCGTATCCCGACGAGAGATGAATTTGAAATCCACGAAAGTGTTTTGTTTGATGTTGGAATATCGAATATTTTTGTTTTTGGTTTTAAACTAAAAATTTAATAAAAATAAACTACATAAAAACTAGATAGCAAATAGCAAGCAATTAAACAAAGAACGATATATTATAAACGATATGCTTGCTAAGTGTATTGATTAGATCCTCAAGTGTGAATTAAACATACAATTAAGTCCCTATTGATGAACCAATATCTTTCTAACGAATTATCTTCTCACAACGATATGCTAATTGAAACCACTCTTATTAAGATATCGATTACTAAATTAATGCCTAATTATTTTTACGGCTTTTGCCCGCTCGAATAACCAAAACAATAATTTAAGTAATATAAAAATTACTAATCAATATTTTCCCTTTTTTATTAATCACACCTAATTCACTAAGCAATTTAACACTTAACAAGCATATGAGAAAATCTACTCGCTAAACATGACAACTAAACGAACAATAAAAAGCATAACAATAATAACAAACATATTAAGTTAATTAAGCTAAAACTACAAATTAATGAAAAAGGAAAAGGAGGAAGAACCCGATTGAAGAAAATAGAGACGAATATAAACCACCCGATCTAGTAAACTTAATTAAACACTAAAGTTTATAACTTTATTTGATTCTAAATAACTAATTAGCTAATAAAGTTTTGAGCTTTTTTCATTAATTAGCTAAGTAAAAATTTAAAAAGCTTAAAACTTTAGTAGTAAAATAAGCTTAAAAGACCCATATGCTCCTCGCCTAAGAGTTGGATAGATTTCATTAACATTAAAACAAACAAAGGTTAAGATGAACAAGATAATAATAAGCTACTAAGACAAAATAAGCTAGATTTTATTCTAAAGACAATAAGCTAATAAAAAGATGAAAACTTTAGATCTAAATCTACCCGAAACTAAGGTGTTCAATCAAGTGAACTCGGATCGGGTATATTTAAGGATTCTAGATCTAAGTAAAAGACAAGCTATAATAAAAAGCAACAACATTTATGCTAGAAAATAAGCTAAAAAATATAAGATTTATTATTTTTAGATCTAATCCACCCGAAACCAGGTTTTCATCAAGTGAACTCGGATCGGGTAATGATTGAAGGATTAGAAACTCTTAAATAAAAAAATAAGCTTGAATAAAAATAAGCAATAAAAAATAAGCTATAATAAGCTCACTCGAAAAGCTCTAAATCGAAAACAATATAAAATAAGCTAGTCTAAATAAGCTATGGAAGTAGCTTATTAGAATATAAGCTTAAGAGATCGGATCCAAAAATAAGCTATAAGCATGAGCTTATTTGGAAATAAGCAAAAGAAAATGAGTAGAAAAATAAGCATAAGAAATAAGCATTAAAATAATAAGCATTAATAAAAACCAACCTTAAACATCTTCATTAATAAGCTCAAAATCTTGATTACAATAAGCTAAATAAGCTATAAAAGCTTTTACAATAAGCTAAAAACTATACTACACTACTCTTAAAACTAACCTACACTACTATGAAAATAAAACTAAATTCTAACACACTACAATGAACTGCTGCGTCTTGTATATATAATCACCAAGTGGGAGGGCATTTTCGTCATTTAAAGTCTTTAACCAATCATATTTATAGATCTGAGGGTATTTTGGACTTTTCGTGTGTCTAGGAAGCTCCATAGGAAATTGCCAATGATTGCTTTGTTTTTACGCGTCTTATGACAGCTGAATTTTTGTCATTTTGTCCACGTGGCAGCCTGTGATTGGCTAGCCACCTTGTACACCCTGAACCTCGTACTGACCCCTCTGAATTCTAAACCTCGTACTGACCCTCTGATTTCTGAACCTCGTACTGGCCCCTCTGATGAACAGTACCTCATAACCGCCACCTAGACCTGCAATTAATCATTAGATAGCCACGTGCCACCACTTGAGTGGTGCCACGTGGCCTGTTCAATGTTCCGGCACCGTCACAGGAAACACCGCCTGACCACCAGTCAACGGTGGTCAACGACGGCCAACGGAGGTCAACGGTGGCGATCAACGACGGTAAACCACCGACGGAGCCCCGGTTAACCGCCGCCGGACCACCGGTCAACCATCGCCGGACCACCGGTCAACGACGGTTGACCGCCAATCAACGGTCGGGTCAAACGGTGGCCACCGCTGCCACGTGGCATGCCACGTCAGCATGTAGGTCCCTTGTTAGCCTACGTGGCACTGCCACGTCAGCCGACTGGGTCTTACTTGCCTACGTGGCAGCCACGTCAGCTGCTGACGTGGCGGAGGGGATATTAACCCTCCTGCAGGCTCGAACTTGAGACCTTGAGGAACGAAACATAACCCAACTCAGTTTACCAACTGAGCTAGGCAGTGTTTCAATTATATTACACCATATTTAATATATAACCTTTAAATATCTTGGACCAGGTTTATTAAAACAAAAGGTTCAAAAATAGGTAAAAAGGTTTAAAATAAAAAGGTTCAAATATGAAAGGCCGGTACCGTTGGACTCGTAATTTCGTTCTCTTTCTAATGGAATGATCGTTGAATATTAACGACTTCGTTTGAACCTCGATAAACGCAAAAATGTCATCGAAAGTCATCCGAAAATTACCGTTTTTGCTTTGTTTTCAATCCTTTGTACCTGTAAGGTATAAAAACACAATACAAACATATTTGCAACATATTTATCCATATTTTAGTGTTTTAGTCCATTTATTAGCATTTTTCGAGGTACAAATGATGTGTGTTTTAGCACACATCAAATTCCCCCACACTAAACCATTGCGGGTCCCATACGCAATGTAAATAAAACACGCCCAGAAATAAATAATTAATTCCCCTTTTAACTTATGACCCCTCACAATCAAACAAGAACAAAAAAGGTCCATTAAGAAGGTTCAAAAATCATTTATATCGAAAGCGCCTCCATTTTAACCACTTATTCATCAATAGATAAAAACTAAATTAAATAAAATTATTAAAAAGGCTTTAAGAACAGGAGTTCGTCATCCTTGATTTTCATAATCCCCAAACTAAGCTTAAAACGAAATCACAGTTAAATATAAGATTAGATGCTAACACTACTCATAAATGCTAATTGTGTAAGTATAAACTTAACTTTTTGCTCCCATTATTCCTAAATCCTCTAAGTATTTTATTATTATTTTTATTGTTGACAAATAAATTATGTCCTTATTAATATAAAGTAAACCCGGTTTAGACCAAAATTAGTTTGAAATTCTTTCCTAAAGAGACGATATGGTGAGAATAAGGTCCACATTAAGGTTCTAATTTCGCACGATTTAGGGGTTATTCTTTTTATTTCATCCGAAACAACTCAACTACGAGTCCAAACGGAGCATTAATTTAAATAACCCCGAAGTCAAAATTTGGCTTTATTATTATTATTATTATTGCAACATTACTAAACTCGGTCCTTTAAACAACTGCCACATCGGTATGCGAGTCGACCATGGTCCAGGAGTCTTATTTCGAACTCGGTGAATTCCTCGACCTTTTAGAAGGCTGCAACATCGGTTGTGAGCCGGCAAGATGCAACAAACTTTTATCAGTCTCAGATTATTATTACTATGTGTCTTATTTAGAAGACTGCCACATCGGTTGTGAGCCGGCAAGAGGCAGTAAACTTTTATCAGCCCACAGTTTTTATTATTATTATTATTACCTCCACCCTTTAAACGACTACCACATCGGTTGTGAGCCGGCAAGAGGTAGTGGTCTTATTTCGGCTTCGGTTTATTACATAATTATTATTATAGCCAAATTTCAAGTCCTGTGGTCTTTTAACAACTGCCACATCGGTATGCGAGCCAACCATGGTCTAGGAGTCTATTTCTCTACAACACTGACAAAACCTCGATGTGTACCTTACTTTCACTAAAAGGAATCTCTACGAAGTGATCTAAACTAAGAATCGCTAAAACCAAAGCAACTTTATTTATTCAACAATTATATAACATTTATTTAGCTAGTAGGAGCAAAAAGCCACAATTAACCTCTATGAGCTCTAAAGAGATCCAACTAATTCCACGCTTGCAATCTAACTTTATATTCAAATCTAATCATTTTTCGTTCTTTGTAAAATTTTAAAGTTAAGCAAACTCTAAGTCTCGAAAGCTAAGGGGAAAGCTAAAGTTTAAAACTCGGTCAAGTCAAAAGCTACCTAATTCTACGGGCCTATTTATTTATATATTTTTATATTTTCATCATTTTTTTTCCATTTTAATTTTTTTAATTTTTTAATTTTTTTATATATATCATATTAAAACAATAAAATTTGTAAAATTTTAGTCAAAACGGGGTTGCATGGGAACACATATAGGCACATGTATGATTACATTTTGGCAGAAATCCCCCCCCCCCCCACACTTAGAATGGAACATTGGCCTCAATGTTCAAAAGCATCAGGTTTTACCCCCACAATTAAGAACGAAAAAGGCAAATGCAAAAAAATTCCAAGTGTGAAAGGGGAAACACAATATATATACATGATCAGGATTGAGGATTCCAAAATAAGCAAAAGATCGAAGACCGGGCGATTGAAAACAAGCACGGGTCTTCACGATCTTAAGGAATCCTGCAAAAATGGTACCACACACCAAAGAAAGAAGCACGCCTCCACACTTGGGCTATAAAATCACATACTCATTTATTAAGAAAATAGAAATAAGAAAAGACACTGGTTTCCTCCCGAGAAGCGCTTGTTTTTGTGCGAGTCTCTAGCTTGACTCTCCCCATATCATCGTGATATTAGGGACAAACATGTGGAAGAGAAAATCCTCCATTCCCCCCCCCGAACTTTGCGAGAGTCAAGATGTTTAGATAAACATTGAAGCACATGAAAGTTCCACTCCGATGAGATACTACCAGCTCTAGAGAATGGAAACTAAAAGCGAAGATGTCGGGGTCAAAGATAGTATCTTCACTCCCGGAGGAGAGAAGAAGAGAAGAATCCATAGAATAAGTGAGATAAAGAAGAAAGATTCTGATAACAAATGTGAGGAGAAAATAATGGCGATCCTCAAAGGGTAACCTCATATATGTCAGAGAAATAATTTTCTCATGAATCCAGGGGTAGAAAACTTTGACCATACTCTTTAAATCATCATTATCAGGTTCATCTTTTAAGCTTCTTGGGTCATGATCTAAAAATACCTCATGAGGGAGATTATGGGTAGTATCATTAGTAAGCAAACACTCAAGATAGATTACGTCTCCCTCCGAATCATGATAACCGTCCTTAATATCCGTAGAAACATCAATATCTAGAAAAGCATTAATCTCATTAATATCGCCTCATGGGTCGAAACACTCATCCTCATTAGCATCGGAAAGAGGTGTGACCAGCAAAGCCGACTCATCAAGGTTAGAAACATAAGATTCTTTGCTCTCGATGTCCTCTAACACCTCATTAAAAAGAGGATTTACGTCGCTAGAGATGTACTCTTCATCAAATTCAAAAAGAGGGTTCTAATAAATTTTAAAATTTTCCTCTGGATGATCCTCTTTAGGAAGTGACTCGTCATCACTAGATGTAAAATCATCATTAGCATCGAAGAGAGGATTAGAGAAAGTCATGGAAAAAGGTAAATCACACTCTTTGTCACTGTCGGACGTATCCTCGGACTCCCTTGGGATTGGAACAAGGTCCTCAACACTAGACTTTATGAATTCATCCGATTCCTTTTCAGGAATAGTGCGAAGATGCTCATCCTCCATTATGAGAGAGTCCTCGGGCTCCATAGTCGGTAAGACGGGTGTGATTGCAATAGACGGAGGAATTTGAGAAATAATTTCATTCAAAGGAATAGTACTCTCCTCGTCATCATCGTCATCATAAAAAGAATTGAAACGTCGCGAAGGCTCGGTAGTATAAGTACTAAGATTAGCCGCCTGCTCTAGTTGCCGAAGCTCTTTCTTTTTATTAATTTCAATACTCATTCCATTGAATTTTCCCTTAAGCTCATCAATCTTAATTTCACATTCCCTTCTATAACGAATATCTATTCTCTCATTACGATAATCTTTGATCTGAATTTGATTAATCATACTTTTCATTTCATCTAAATACTGCTGCTTCAGATCCTCCATATCTTGGATACTCATTTCTTGAGGAGGTGATTGATTGATAGGATACTACGAGGGTCGGTCAAATCTAGAATAGTTAGAATTAGGCTCAAAGTAGTTTTGATTCATCGGTTGACACTGAAAACTTTCATGAGGACCCCCACAATTTTCACAACAAAGATATTGTTGTGGAAGACTCGGTGAATTTTGTGGATAATAATTATCACTAAAGTTTTGATTGTAGCACGGTTCCTGCTCATAGACAAGCGGTACCCGTGGTGGATAATCATAACCATAACGAGCGTCGTTCCTACATAATTCACACGAGTATGATTCGTACTGGGTTTGTGGAGGGTGGGTAAAAACGTTTGGAGGATCATTGAAAGAGTTAGGATTAGGAGCATTAATGGATGAATTTTCATCTCGTGAAGAGCAAAACCAGCAAAATCCTTCTCTAAGACTATATCCACACCATTTGCAAGTACACCGTTGACAACATACACCATCTTCTAACGGATCTCCACACCCAAAACAATAAAATTGGTAGAACGCAGATGTTTGGGGATGTGAAGGTGGGTAGGAAAAATCAGGTGTTTCATCATTTAAAATGGGATCGGGGTCTCCGAAACTTACATTGGTACAACGCCGACAATTTCCACCGTTAAACGGACCTCCACACCACGAGCACCTCGAAAACCAAGACATGCTGAAGAATTATCGGATAAGAGGGTAGAGAGAATAAGAATTAAACGAATAAGAGGATACAGAAGAATATTGATAGATTTTTAAAATAATACATAAGGAAAAGAAATTAAAAAAAGAAAAATATTTTTGGTAACCGCTAGTCAAAGGTGCACGGTAGCTCTCTAGAAAACGCACAAAGAAGCGGAGGAGCGGGTAAGCGCGAAGCATTTTAAAAACCTTTTCCTTTCGGGTCGAAGTTCGTAAGATCGACCTTCCTTATACCCCTCTTATAGTTTGTTTACTAAAAGTGAACCGATTTGACAATTAACACACGGTTATTTTCAATATTAAAATAAAAGAAGATAAAAATAGAAGTATAAAATATTTTTGTATTATTATTATTTTTTTTATAAAAAAAACAAAACAAAAACTTTCACGAGGAAATGATCTTCAAGGCTCGAACACGAACAATCCCGTAAAAATCGCTACACCTCTCCCCGGCAGCGGCGCCATTTTGATGATCCGTACAAATACGATACGTATCAAACAAATAACCCTCAATAATATATATATATAATAAATAATACATATACATAAGCAAAGTATCATACAAATTATTCTTACAAAAGAATAATAAATAATCAACACGGGTATCGTTCTCCTCGGTGAGAGGTGAATGGAAATCTACTTTCATGTTGAAAATCGAGCTTGATTGTTATTTAAATTTTGGTTTTGGTTTCTAAATCTAATAACGCAAAGGGAAAGCATATAAAGGCACGCTAAACTAGAAAATTAAAGAAATTAAAAATCTAAAGACATTTAAACACTTAACGATTAATTAACGACTAACGGACTAACGGAGAAATTATCAAAATAAACTCTAAAAACTTAAAATTGCAAATTTCTAAACTAAAATGCATTAATCTACTTTTAAAATAACAGAAAATATTTTTTTGAAATTTTAAACTAATTAAAACTATTTTTTTAAACTAAATAATACTAAAAATTATATTAAAAATACTAAACTTAATCCAAAAAAATTTAAAATTTTTATAAAAATACTGATCACTATTCCTAAGGTTTATAAAGAAAAACGAATTAATAAGCTCTAACCTATAAGATGTGAAAAATCAATAAGCAAGAATAAACTAAAACTGAAAAACAGGTATAAGGAATTAATGATGCAAGGGTCTTATGAAAAAGACTTAAGGGCGCAGTGGATGAGGTGTTGGTGTGTTAAAGGGGAGGTCACTGGTTCGAGTCCTGTGGCACCCTTTTTGGTAAAAACATTTTTTTGTATTTTTTTTTGAAAAAGTTAAAGAATAAGCTAAAACTAACAACTTTAATAAATGGACTTTTTGACAAAACTTAAAAATAAGCTAGAAAAAATGAAAGAGGTAACAGTTAGCTTATTTAAGACTAAATGACTTTTAGCTAAACTGTGTGGCTTTTAGACTTCATTAACTAGAAACTTAGAAAATCAAATAAGCCTGAAAAAGTCCCTCACTAGACCTAATAAGCACAAAGGTTGAAATGAGCAAAACAAAACAAGCTAAAAACACTTAAAAAGCAATAAGACAGTAGGCACTTAAAACATACAAACAGGCTAAACCACTACCTTAAGCTAGAAATTAGAACTAATAAGCAAAAGAATTAAGCTACAAATTGAAAACAGATTGAGACTAGGACTCAAGGAACCAAAATAAACTGAATTTAGGCAAATAAGTTTAAAATCTAAGCTCGAAAATGCAAATGCAATTGACCTACTACTACTTGTTTTTGGATTTTTGAGAATGAAATGACTTTTTGTACTAAATTATAAGACTCAAAAGGACTTGGGACAAACTAGCAACTGAAAATAGATGTAAAACTTATCACCATAAGCAAGTTTTAATTAAGATTAAACTAAATTAAGCTAAGCAATGATCCCGAATGATCTGCACAATAAGACTTTCAATAAAAGACTTTATACTAGTTCTATACTAACTTAATAAGCACTACTAATAGGCTAACAAGAGAAAATAGATTAAAAACTGGACTCGTATAACAAAGATAAGTTAAATTTAAGAAAACTTGTTTAGGAAATAAGCTAGATAAAGACTAAAGAAAATGGTAGACATACTACTTGTTTTTGGCTTCTTTTTTTGAAAATTTGCAGCTTAATTTTTAAACTTAGTAAGTAAAGAAATAAAGCTAAGACCTAAAAACAGATTAAGAGCCATGATTACTTAAACTAACCAAATTATAAAAAGCAAAAACTAACATCTAATTAAGCCAATAAGCTCATAAATTCAGATGTGCCAAACACCCCTTTAAATTTTAGAAATCTACTTTTAAATAGAACAAACCTAAAGAGAACTCAAATGATGAAAACAGATTATCAAATAAGCAAAATAAGACTAATAAGCATAAACTAATCCACACATAAGCTTTAGAAATAAGCTGAACCTTAATAAGCACAATTAACTTTAAAAATGGACAAATTACTCATAACTCAATTTAAACTCAAACTAAGCAAATACCTAAATAATTTAGACCCATTAAGCTATAATAAGACAGAATAAGCATTAGACATTAAGCAATAAGCAAGATAATAACCAATAAGCAGGAAAATAAGCTAAAAAGGAATAAATAAGCTAAAAAGTAAATAATGAAGTATACCTTATCCCTTACTTAAACAGGGAGTTTAAATGCTCTTAAGAGCTTATCTACAAGCTTCAGCTTATTAGAAACAAGCTGGTAAAGTCTAATAAGCCCATTCATTTTGGCTTATCATCCAAATTAAGCTATTTGACTGTTTTGGTGAATTTAAGTAGAGTAGCTTATTTAGTTAAGCTATTAGAAAGCTTGATATCGTATAAATACGTGCTAGACGTATGTATATAATATAAAGTATCCCGTTAGAAATAATAATCACTTGAGAAAAAGTAAAAATCTAATCTTCCGAGGTCGTATCCTAACGAGAGATGAATTGAAATTCATAAGAATGTTTAGTTTGGTGCTTGAATGACAAATATTTTGGTTTTGGTTTTAAACTATTTTTATACAAAAAACTAATATTAATTCTAAGATTAAAAACTAAAAGATTATACTAAAATTGATATAAATGACAAATATGCTTGCTAAGTGACGTGAAATGTTCCTTAAGTGTGGGCTTAGGTTTAATGAATTAAAATCCTTAGAAAACAAGTTGCAAGAAATTAAATGACAAGTAGATTACAGTGCTTTTTAAAAATAAATACAATATTTAAATTACATTAAAAGTAAATGAACGGTATGTAAATTGACTATTAATTTTTTAACCTTATTTAAAACCGCACTTAAAATTCTAAATCACTATCACTTAGCAACCAACAAGGTAAACTACTCACATACGCATGACAAATAGACAAATAAGCTAACATTTTCTAAATTTAAAAACTAATTTTAATCTACAATAATAAATTGAACCAATGAATAGAAAAGTAACCAAGTTTGAAGAGTTCCGTCAAATAAACGATAACCACCCGATCTTATAAACTTAAGAAAGCAAATAGTTTATATCCACTTTAAGCTCTACATTCACTAATTAGCAAATAAATGTGTCAACTTTATCTACTAATTACTTCCATAAAAACCATAAAGATCAAAACTTTATCTATTTTATCACCCTTATAAGACCTTTATGCTCCGGCCATTAGATTGTAGAATGATGGAATAAAGAAATAAGACCTAAAAATTTTAAGACAAATTTAAGCGAATAAGATGAAAACTTTTTTAGAAAAAAAGCTATTTTGAAAACTTTTATAACAACTAGATCATTTGAAAAATAAATGGAATAAGCTAGATCTAAAAATAAAACTAGATTAATCTAATAAGCTTACTTTTAAAAACTATTTATTAAACTGATCAAAAGTAAATAAGACATTGAAAACTTTAACTACTAAAAAGCTTTTAGATCTACTAAATACTAATAATAAGCTCTTCCGAAATAAGGGGTGCTCAAGACTTAAAGACTAAGCCTAGTATAAGACTCATGACACCCTTTTAGCATTCGAATCGAGCTTAATATAAAACAATAAACACTTTTTGGAAAATAAAAGAAAAGAAAAAAAAGAAAAGAAATAAGCAAGAACAAAAATCAATTAACCAACCCTCAAATTATCTATCATTAATAACTAAAAAATGATAGATTAACACATAAGCTTAATTAAGCTATAAAGCTTTTTACAATAAGCTAAACCTAAAATTACACTACTCCTAAAATAACCTAACCGACGCTACTTTTTTTAATAAACTAAATTTAATACTACCATCTAACACACTCTCTAACTCCAAAATGCCTGTTGATGCGGTTGGTGATATATATACCCAAAGTAGGTGGGGGTATTTTTTGTCCTTTTTAGGTCATCCACCACTTCATATTGCTAAAAGAATCTGAGGGGTATTTGGTCTTTTTGCCTTCTACCAACCGCCTCAATATTGTGAATCCGCAGATTGGCACGGAACACGCACTCTACCTCTTAAACTGACAACCACGCCTCCTCGACTGGACACATTAAAACTCCAGATGCTACGGTCAACTGCTCTGATTTGTCCAGCCGCCACCTGGAAACAGTAACCTCGAACCTCGACTGACACCTCTGCCTGCCACCATCGTACTGACATGTCAGTCGCACCTCCGTACTTGCCTGCAATATGACATTCAATCATTAAGTATGCCAAGTGTCACCACCAGAGTGGTGCACGTTGCATAATACTTTTCGTCACCGTTTCCGGATCCGCCGCCGGACAGACCGGTCCACGTGGTTAACGGCGTCAATGGAGGCGGTCAACGACGGTCAACGGGGGTGGAAACCACCGTTGACCACCGCCGAACCACCGGTCAAACCACCGATCAACGGTGGTTGATCTCCAGTCAACCGACGGGTCACGGCCGGGTCAGGTTGGGTATTTGGCCGGGTCAAGTCGGGAATTGGCCGGGTCCAGTTCGGGTTATGGGCCGGGTCAAGTTCGGGTCGTGGTCGGGTCGGGTTGCCATGTGGCACCACCTGATGGGCCACGTGGCACCACGGGTAATAAATCCTCCCCGCAGGCCAGCATGGGCCTCGAACCATGCACCTCCACGTTTGAGAGGTAGAGGGAGTTTACCAGCGTCTGGGCATACCCTCAATAATATAATGCAACATTAAATATTAAACCCATATTGAATTTGTACCAGGTCCATTTAATAAGAAAGGTTCAAACAGGACAAAACAATGATCATAAAATAAAAAAGGTTCACATATAAAGCCGTACCAGTTGGACTTGTACTTTCGTGCTCTTTCTACTGATGTGAACGAGGAAATTAAAGACTTCGTATCGTACTTCGATAAAGCGTGAAAACTCGTTGAAGTCACCCGAAAATTACCGTTTTTTTTGCTTTGTTTTCAATCCTTTGTACCTTAAGACATAAAAACCACAATACATACATATTATGCAACGTATTTATCCATATTTTAAGTGTTTTCTAGTCCATTATTAGTATTTTCCGGGGTACAAATGATGTGTGTTTTAGCACATATAAAATTCCCCCACACATTAAGCCATTGTTTGGTCTACACGAAATGTAATAAAACCCGCCCAGAAACGAAAATAAATAATTAAATCCCCTTTTAAATTATGACCCCTCACAATCAAACAAGAACAGAAAAGGTCCATTAAGAAGGTTCAAAAATCATTTATTTCGAAAGCGCCCCCGTTTTAACCACTTATTTAATAATAATAAAAACTAAGATAAGAATTAAATAACATTATTTAAAAGGCTTTAAGAACGGGAGTTCGTCATCCTTGATTTTCACAATCCCCAAACTAAGCTTAAAACGAAATCACAGTTAAATATAAGATTAGATGCTAACACTACTCATAAATGCTAATTGTGTAAGTATAAACTTTAACTTTTCGCTCCCATTATTCCTAATTTCCTCTAAGGATTTTTTTATTTTTGGTGACAAATAAATTATGTCCTTATTTAAATAAAATAACCCGGTTTAGACCACAATTAGTTTGAAATCCTTTCCTAAAGAGACGATATGGTGAGAATAAGGTCCACATTAAGGTTCTAATTTCTCATGATTTAGGGGTTATCCTTTTTATTTCATCCGCAACAACTCAACTACGAGTCCAGAGACGGAGGCTTTATTTAGATAACCCCGGAGTCAAAATTTGGCTTTATACTTATTATTATTGCAACATTATTAAACCTCGGTCCTTTAGAAGGATGCAACATCGATTGTGAGCCGGCAAGATGCAGCAAACATATTTCGACCTCGGTAATTTCCTCGACCTTTTAGAAGGCTGCAACATCGGTTGTGAGCCGGCAAGATGCAGCAAACTTTTATCAGTCTCGAATTATTACTATGTGCCTTATTTAGAAGACTGCAACATCGGTTGTGAGCTGGCAAGATGCAGTAAACTTTTTTTTAGCCCACAATTTTATTATTATTATTACCTCCCCCCTTTAAACGACTGTCACATCGGTATGCGAGCCGACCATGATCCAGAAGTCTTATTTCGGCTTCGGTTTATTACATAACTTATTATTATTAGCCAAATTTCAAGTCATGTGGTCTTTTAACAACTGCCACATCGGTATGCGAGCCGACCATGGTCCAGGAGTCTATTTCCCCACAACACTGACAAAACCTCGATGTGTACCTTACTTTCACCAGAAGGAATCTCTACGAAGTGATTTAAACTAAGAATCGCAAAAACCTAAAGCAACTTTATTTTATTCAACAATTATATAGCGTTTAGTAAGCTGGTGGGAGCAAAAAGCCACAATTAACCTCTATGAGCTTTAAAGATATCCAACTAATCCACGCTTAGCATCAAACTTATATCCAACTCTATCATATTTCGTTCTTTGCAAAATTTTAAAGTTAAGCAAACGCTAAGTCTCGAAAGCTAAGGGGAAAGCTAGAGTTTAAAACTCGATCAAGTCAAAAGCTACCTAGATCTATGGGCCAACTTATTACTAATGTTTTTTATATTTTCATCATTTTTTTTTGCTAACGTAACAATAAGATTTTTTTTAAATTTTTGGTCAAAACAGGGTTGCGAGGGAACACATATAGGCACAGGTATGATCACATTTCGATAGAAATCCCCCTTCCCCACACTTAGAATGGAACATTGGCCTCAATGTTCAAAAATGTCAGGTGTTACCCCCACACTTAGGAATGAAAAAGACAAATGCAAAAAAATTCCAAGTGTGAAAGGGAAAACACAATTAATATACATGATCAGGATTGAGGATTCCAAAATAAGCAAAAGATCGAAGACCGGATGATTGGAGGATTGAAAACAAGCACGGGTCTTCATGATCTTGAGGAATCCTGCAAGCAAAAGCAATACACAAACCAAAGAAAAAAGCACGCCCCCACACTTGGGCTATAAAATCACACACTTATTTATTAAGAAAATAGAAAGAAATAAAAGACACGGGTTGCCTCCCGAGAAGCGCTTGTTTTTGTGCGAGTCTCTAGCTTGACTCTCCCCGAATTCCTTTGTCCTTGGGGCAGAAACAGAAGAATAGAAAAATCACTATCGGATTTTCATATGCCACCGACTTAAGAGAAGAAAAATGAAAAGTGGAAATGCCGGGGTCAAAAATAGTGTCTTCACTCCCGGTGGTGAGAAATGGTAGAAAAGTCCAAATGACAAATGTGAAGGAATCGTCATCTTTAACATTTTAAGAAACATTAATCTCACCTCCCCCTAGGTCAAAACATTTGTCTTCATTAAGCTCATAAAAATTGTTAATCACAGGCGCATCGGGCTCAAAATTTAAGCTAATCTCAATATCCGATGGTTCCGGAGGAGGACGAGGAAATAACGGATCGAAATGAAATGATTCAAATTGAGGAAGCTCCAAAAGAGGTTCATTTGAATTATCAGAAATAACAACGTTAGTCAACCCTCCCTGATCGGGCTCAATCTAAAAAAGAAACGAATCATACTCGGGAAGAGAGTAATTAGCATGAGTAGTGGTACTACCACTTCTCGTCTCTTCCGTATGATCGCTAAAAGACTCGAATTCAGGTAAAGAATTATCCGAATAAGAAAGAGAGGTATCAGACTCCTCAAAGAACGAATCACTATCCGCGACGGGGATAGGAGAAGGAGAATTGAGCATACGATTAGGAGTAGGATTGTCATTCAAAGATTTGATATTAGCAATAAGACGATTGATGTTCAATAATTTCTCTCGAAGAATAACATCTTGAATTTCAAGGATAACTTCTAAGTTAAACTCTTTCTTCTCTTGATTAACATCATTCACTTCTTCTAAGCTCATGTACTCGATGTCCTTAAAATCATTGTCATAACTCGAAGTACCATCATCGTTGGAATCGGATAAAATCTCATAATGATCTTTTAAAGCATCAAAAGTAGAAGGATCTTCACAAACGGGCACATCACACGTATCGTTGGAAATACCCTCGGACTCACTTGGGATTGGGACAAGGTTCTCAACACTAGACTTTATTACTTCGTTCGATTCCGTTTCGTGAATAGTGTCAAGATGCTCGTCCCCCATACTTAGAGAGTTAACGGGCTCCTCGGTTAGTAAAACGGGTGTGATTGCAATGGTATAGTCCTCGTCATCATCATAGCAAATGGGAATCTTCCAATATTGATCTTTAGCCACTTGATCTTCCGCAATTCGCCTTTCTTCTTCCTTCTTTTGCATAATTTGACCAACCATATCACATATGGATGTCATTTGCTCCATAAGCTTGTTTTGAGAATTGAGAAGGTCATTTTGAACATTGAAGATTGGATGATTGACGGTATATTGTGGGGGTTGAGTTTGGTCAAAGCCGAAAGAATTAGAATCATAGCAAGAATTTTGCTCATGATAATAGTCTTTATTCATCGGTTGACATTGAAAAGTCTCGTGAGGACCCCCACAATCTTCACAACAAAGATATTGTTATGGAAAACTTGGTGAAGTTTGTGGAAAATAATCAAAGTTTTGATTGAAACACGGGTCCTGATTGTAGACAAACGGGACTTGAGGTGGACAATCATAACTGTAATGAGATTTGTTCCCACATAACTCATAAGAGTATGGTACGTATTGGGGTTGTGGAGGGTGGTTTGCAAAACTTGGAGAATCGTTAGAAGAGTACGGAGTTGAAAAATTGATTGGTGTTCCATTTCCAACAGTACAATAAAAACAAACTCCATCATATTCATTACAACCACATTGTTGGCACGTACCCAAAAGACATTGTTGTTGCAAACTTTGCAAATTTTGTAGGATCTCATTAAGGTTTTGATTGTAGCATGGTTCCGGATTAGAGATAATCGGAATTTGCGGTGGACAATTGTAACCATAATGAGCACCTTTCCCACAAGACTTACAAGTACATCGTTGACAAAAGATATCGTCTAACGAATCACCACACTCGTAACAACAATTGTGGTCAATATGTGGAGGACTTTGTGAGGATCTTTTACCGGGGTCTTGATTGAAGACGAATGGCTCTTGAGGTGCACTAACAATGTTAGTGTTGTCATTGGATGACTCAAAAGTGTTTAGAATTTCGTTTTCATCATGAATTGTATACCAACCTTCATTCAAACACTTTCGCACAAAAGCACAAGGTCGACAATATAGACCATCAACCGGGTCTCCACAAGTTGCACAATTCTGAGGGGGTCGTTGAGACGAGTAGGGTGTTTTAGGAACAAGAATCTTGTCTTCAAAACCCCCTTTTGAACAACAAAAGTCTGTAGTGTACAAAGCTCCACAAGACGAGCATTCTTTAATCGTGAAAAGGGGATTCAAACGATAATCGAGTGACGCCATAAGAATTAAACAATATAGAGGGTTAAGAAAAGAATTAAATGGATAGGAAGAAAAAGAAGATTATTTTTGGGTTTTTACGTTTTTTAGACAATATTTTTTTTATTAAAGGACAAAACGAGATCGAATAACTTAAACCTAATAATCAACAAGCTTCACGGTAGCTCTCTAAAAGTGTTTAACTTTCAAAGGTGAGCCGTATATCGCAAGTGACACAAAAGGCAAGTTTTTGAATCTTTTATTCGAGTTGGGAACTTATTATGGATAATACCTCAATTGAAGGTATTATTTGTTGGTGTTCTTTTACCAACTTTGTTTATTTTATTTTTTTATGGATTTATGGACAATTTTTTATATTTTTGATTTTTTTTTGATTTTATATGATAATTATACTAAAAGAAAAGAAAAATATTTTTTACTTTTTTTATTTTATATTTTTTTATTTTTGATTTTTT